>CM065398.1:9587500-9765000 GCA_033060915.1 Euryodendron excelsum | reverse complement strand
GACTTTTAGGATTATATTTCCTAAGTTCAATGAGCTCATTGTTTTAGAGTATGTTGGGAGTGCCGTAAACGCAGGGTTATTCTTAGTTTTTACATAAAAGGTAAAAATGTCTTGGTCTATTTCACAATTTTCTCCATATCATTTCTATAATATCATTATAATGTCCCATGGTAACTAGTTTACCTGCGAGACACCTAAGCATTTTCCCAAATGAAAATTGCATTGGCAAATAAACCAAATCTGCACAAACCTATAATTGAGTAAATATATGACCATTGTAAATGCTATTGGTCTTTCGTGATGATTGGAGCATTGATTGAACAATGAGCAAATTAACATTTGAGAAGCACACTTCAAATCTTGAGAAAACAAGAAGTTATTTAACTATTTTTTAATTTGGCATTCCTCAGAAAAAAAATTATTCAGTGCGTTTAGAGCATTATTGCCACGACACAGGATTCACATAGTATAATGTTGTCCGTTTTGAGCCTTGACTCGTATGGCTTTAAAACGTGTTGTACCAAGGAGATACAAATGCCTACATATATAGCACTTCCCCTCTCCTTTTCTAGGTGATATGGGATCACAACACATAATCTTGGAGCTGCCGACCACTACCGTAACCTGCTAGGATCTTGTCATTACCCACGTACAGCTGCCCGAGTCTACAATTCACCCCCTTAAAGGGCAACGTGTCCTCGCATAGGGCTAGATCCTCACACTTCTGGCTAGGATTGGCTCTGACACCATTTTGTCACGACCAAAGATCCACATGATACAATATTGTCCCTTTTGAATTTTGACTCACAAAGCTTTAAAACACATTGTACCAAAGAGATACAAATGCTACATATATAGCACTTTCCCTCTCCTTCCCCTAGGCAATGTGGGATCGCATCACATAACCTTGGAGCTGCCTACCAGAATCTCATCCCCATCCACGTGCAACCACTTGGTCTTACAATCCAAGCCTCTTAAAAGGCAACGCGTCCTCGCGTTGGGCTAGATCTGCACATTTCTAGATAAGATTGACTATGATATCATTCTGTCACGACTTAGGATTCATATGGAATAATATTATCCGCTTTGGACATTTGGCCCACACAACTTTAAAACACGTTGTACTAAAGAGATACAAGTGCCTACATATATAACACTTTCTCTCTCCTTATCCAAGCAATGTGGAATCGTAATATATAACCTTGGAGTTGTCTGCTACTATTGTAATCTGCCAGGATCTCATTCCCACCCAAGTGTAGCTGCCCAAATCTCATAACTATGTCATCCTTATTTTACCTCTCTCACAAAATGGTGAGTCTCCCTATTAGGTGGGCTGGCCCACCTCATATGAAAAGAGGAACAAGTACACCAAATCATACCTGAGATCTCCTAAGGGACTTTTTTTAGTTCAATCTGTATTAAATGCTTTTAAAAAGCTAGAAAGTATTTGATTTAGTATATTTACTTAACACTAGAATAGAAACTTGTACCATAGGAGTGGCATCACATAACACTGGCCATTTAGGTAGCAACTAAATCACAAGTTCGGCGAACGCGTGTATGCGAGTGTTGGTGCAGGAGTGCAAAATCATCAATTTTGAAAAAGCACATGACAGAGAGAGCACCGTAAAAATGTCTATATTAAAATATAAAAATGTTTTTATACTATATATAAATAAAATTATGTATTTTATATTCATGATTTGTATCTCTTTCATTTATGCGGGGTCTGCCACATGGGGGTGGCAGATTATGTGACTTAGGGTAGCAGTTCATCAAGCTTCTACTTATTTTAAAATGAAAATCTAAACAATCTACTAATCACAAATTTTAGTAGATGGACACAAATTTTAATGCTTTTCCTTGACCATGATTTCTAATACAAATTGTTAGTTTTTTTTTATATATCAAATAAAGCAACGAAGCACAAACTAACCAAGATCCAAATGGATCAGTTTACAGAACTTGTCCGAGAAGGACGACAAAGGAAATAAAATAAATCCTACTAGTGCCTGAGTAGCCAACTTTTGGAAAAAATTTACATAACGAAAGCAAACAAATACAAAGAGTATACCTTAGTTTGGGTCAAACTCGAATCAGTGATGTGATGTTTTACATGCCATTTTTACAGCTCCATTAGTGCATACCAAACATGTCAAACCTCGCGATGAGATGCAACTACATTACGTCAAACAACACAACTCGCTTATAGCACAAAAGCCGTGCACACAGTATATAAGCGAGAGAGAGAATTTATGAGAGTTTCACACAGCGAGCTCACCTATGCAGACTCCACACATAGAATTAAAAATCGGCCGTTACGGGCCATAACGGCCGTTACGTAACGAGATCGGTGAATGGCGAGTCGATTACGGACGTTTTGTATCGAGAAACTTTAAATCACGCCAAAGTGGCCGTCACAGAATCGTATCATGCCTATAACGGTCATTACGCTCCGTTACGGCGACTGTAACGGCCTTACAGTCCGTTAGTTACAAACAATGATAGAAAGGAAAAGAAATTTGAGCCTTGATTTATTGTTGTTAGCGTTGCTCATCGCCTGAAGCCAGTCGCCCGTCCTAGAAAAAGGTTGCGTTAATCTTCTATGCTTCAGATCCAGTTTCAAATCTGTCTCTTTGCTTTAGATCTACCGTTGTTTGCTTATTGGCCCATATCGGTAAACCGACTCAGTCTCTCTCTCACTCAACGACTCTCTCTCACCCTCTCCCTCTCCCTCTCCCTCTCTCTCTCTCATACTTGTCTTTTGTTTGAGTCGATGAGTTTACATTTCAATTTTCAATGGCTATTCTTTTTCTCTTATCCCTTACCCCTAGGCTGTTAAATTACTCAGACTGACTTTTAAACTTCTCTCCTTTTTTGATTTTTGTTAGAAGGACCCAAACTTTAACTTGTCTCTTTATTTTATTAAATGACTCGGACTCTTATACTTAAACAAAGGTATATAATTATTGAATGAATATACAAATACAATCAATTAACAAACTTTGGACTTATAAAAGAAATAGTGTCATATTATAATATTGTTATATAAATATTCCATTTAAGTCTATTGAAATTTATCAAAAATCATCTATAATAATATTATAAATTGCTTTGGAGTCAAGATATGCATAATAATAAATTTTATAAAAATGTGATCGCGTCTCATTACGTAACATTCGCGACACCCACGTCTATTACACCATGACCATGTCTGCGTCTTGATCCGCGACTGCGATTTAGTTCTATGCTCCACACACTAACTCCTGTCTCTCACATGATCACATCGCTCGCTACAACCCATAAGAGTGATGAGAGATTAATAGGGGGGGGGGGGGGGGGGGGGGGGGGGGGAGAGAGAGAGAGTTACAAAATCACATATAGAGATGGTTGCCAATTATCACAGGTCGTGCACTCGCCTTCCGACCCAAAAGTGTAAGCATAAAATAGATCATAAACCATGACCATGTATTATATGCGAATATAGGAACATCAACAAGATTCAAGATGGATGCAGAAACTTATCTGTTTGCTCTATGATTTATTGACCTTAATGAATCGGCGATTTAATCCTGAACAACACATATAAGTGGCGAGTCTTCCTCTCTATACCCACTCTTTGTATGACGAAATTTTTATGGAAAAACAGTTTGATGGTGGGAAGAAACGGGACTTAGCCTTTATAAATATTATAATCCTAGCGACATTAGGCCCCTTTATAAAGGACTCAATTGACTAGCCAAGCCTATACTGACTACCATCAAACCATATTAAGTTAATAGGTGGACACTAGCCCATGCATGATGGATCACAACCCTATTGGGCTTATCATGTTTGTCTCATCCAAACCTGAGTCCAACCCATGTATAGAAAAATAACCACAATTAATGTAAGCTCAATTTAGAATAGTCTAACATTCTCTCATTTGAGCAAACATTAATTGTAATGTTGAACAAATTATAAAAAAATTTTAAAAACGACTCTCAGGCTGGAACATCAAAATAACTATATGTGGCCACAATTTTAAAAAATCAAGTAGAATGAAAAACAACACCTAAAATAATCCAATCCAATAAGGCTATCAATATTGAACCAAGGCAGTCATTACATTATTAGTCCATGCAAGACCACTCATGATTACAAACACTAATAATCCTATCGACATCGATCAAATGTGGTAGTGTGGTGGGAAAAAGCACTCTGTATGTGATCTCATAACAGTGCTAATCCTCAATCAGTCCTCAAATTCTCTTTAACGCTATGCTCAATCAATAAGCAAGAGGATTCCTATGATTTCCAATGAAACCAGTATGTCTTGCATAACTGTCTCAAGATAACTTTATGGTGTAAACACAAGATATATCCCAAATTGCTTAAGTTACACCAAACTTAAGACTATCAATAAAACTAAATCATGAATACATTTATCTATATGATATACAAGCATCAAAAATATATTCATGCATAATGGCATCAAAGACAATCACAAAAGATGATCATTGAATAACTAAAAGTGTCTCAACATATAAGATCTGCCAAATAATGTAAAGAAAAATAACTCTCACTAACCAAGTACATCAAATGACCCAATTACACCGATGTTAGAAACATGTCTACTAAAAGTAATAGGCCTGAGTCCCTTGGTCAAGGGGTCTGCCATCATCTTTTTCGTATCAATGTGCTCAATGATGATGTCACCTTTCTTTACTAAATCCATAACAAATAGATACTTAATCTCAATATGCTTAGACCCACTAGAACTCTTATTATTCTTAGAAAAGAATACGGCTGCACTATTTGTCACAAAAGATTTTCAATGGTCTAGCAATGGAATCAATCACCTTAAGTTTTGTAATGAAATTCCGTAGCCAAATAGCTTGGGTTGTAGCTCCAAAACAAGCCACAAACTTAGCATGCATAGTGGAAGGGGCTATAAGAGTGCTTGACACTCTTCCATGAAATAGCTCCTCCAGCTAGCATAAAAACATATCCTAAAGTAGATTTCATGCCATCTACACATACAACAAAATTTGAATCTGAATAACCAATAACCTCAAGATGCTCTACTCTTCTGTATACAAACATATAAACTTTCATTCTCTGCAAACACCTCATGACTTTGTTTGTAGCCACTCAATGGTCCATGCCAAGGTTAGAAAGATATCTACCAAGAACTCCCACCGCAAAAGCAATATCCAGCCTAGTACACACCTGAGCATACATAAGACTGCCAACTACACTAGCGTAAGGAATGTTCTGCATAGCTTTTACTTTTAAATCATTCTTCGGACATTGACTCTTACTGAATTTATCACCCTTTATAACATGAACATCACTAGGTCTACAGTTCTGCATACTAAACCTCTCAAATACATGATTGATGTACCCCTTTTTAGAAAGCCCCAGCACACCACGAGATCTATCATAAATGATCTCAATACCCAAAACAAATGAGACCTCTCCAAGATCTTTCATATCAAACGATTTAGACAACAGCGTCTTAGTCTCATGCAAAAGACTTAGGTCACTGCTAGCAAGTAGGATATCATCAACATAAAGAACAAGGAAATTAAATTTTCTCCCACTGACCTTGAGATATATGCACTGATCAACCTTATTTTCCACAAAACCCAAAGAAGTGACAATCTCATCAAACTTCAAATACCATTGACGTGAGACTTGCTTCAAATCATAAATGGACTTCTTCAACTTACATACCATGTGCTCCTTACCCTCTTCCTTGAAGCCTTCAGGTTGCACCATATAAATCTCCTCATTTAGGCCACCATTCAAAAAGGCAGTCTTAACATCCATCTGATGAAGTTCTAAATCAAATGAGCCACTAGAGCCATGACAATTCTGAATAAATCCTTAGATGAAACTAGAGAGAATATATCATTATAATCAACGCCTTCTCTCTAAGTAAATTTGCAACCAATCTGGCCTTGAAACGCTCAACCTACCCTTTAGAGTGTTTCTTGGTCTTGAACACCCACTTGCAACCAATAGGCTTACAGCCAATTGGAAGATCAACGAGCTCCCATACTCTATTATGCATCATAGAACATATCTTATCTGTCATAGCATCCACCCACATGCTAGATTGGGGACTCAAAATTGCACCAGCTTAGGTCACTGGATCAATAGTCACTCTCACCAAGATAGACAACAAACTCATCAAATATGGCAGGTCTTTTCTGTCTCACTGATCTTCTCACAAGTACCTCTGGAACAGGCTCAACAGGACTAGGAGCATTAACAGTCATCGAAGCATTAATCTCCAGTTGCTCCTGATCAACTCCATCCATAAATGTAGGCAAAGCAAAAGTTTGGATATTGGGCAAGAGGTTAGGCACCACTTCGCTTTGCCTATCCACATCATGATGTTGTGAGGTCTTCAGGTTAGTTGTATCATGCTCTAAGAACTTAGCTGTTTGAGACTCAACAATCCTAGCACTTGGTGTAGGATAGTAGAACCTATACCCCAAAGATATGTAGGCAAATTACTCATACTCATCATGTCTTTAAAGGTGCGATTACGCCTTTCAGCCACACCATTCTGTTCAGGACTACCAAGCATGGTATATTGGGCAACAAACCCACATTGTTGCAAGTATTTGGCAAACAGTCCCATATGTTGTCCAGTAACAATCCCACATTCTTTCAAGTGAATCAGATTTCTCTTTAATTAGGTAAACATAACCATAACGAGAGAAATCATCAATAAAGGTCAAAAAATATTTATTTTCACAAAAGTAAAAGAATAAGGTCCACTAATATCAGTGTGTATGACTTCTAAAAGGTCACCACTCCGTGTTGCACTTTTCTTTTTAGTCTTAGTCAATTTTTCACAAATACAGTCAACACAAGTGTCTAAGTCTTCAAAATCAAGTGGTATAAGAATGTCATCTTTAATTAACTTTTGAATTCTTTCTTTAGAAATGTGACTTAGACGTCTATGCCATAACATGAAAGACTGGTTTTTAATTCTAGGTCTCTTGAACACACTATTTTCAACATGGAAGGAGGCATACTCATTGTTTTATTCCAATTTCAACCTGTATAATTCATTAGATAAAAAAAACCATAGCCAACAATTTTGGAGTTATAAAGTAAATCAACCATTTCATTTTGAAATTGAAAACCATATCCAAATTTGTCCAAAGAAGAAATAGAAATCAAATTCATTCTAAAAGACGGTACATAAGCAATGTTTTTCAAAACAAGTTGAAAACCAGTTTCTAAATTTAAAATAGCATTTCCTATGAACTCGACCATAACTATGCTATCATCTCCAACTCTAAGTTTGGCCTCACTCTCACTTGGCCTCCACTTGCTTCTGAATCCTCGCAAAGACATGGCAACATGAACAATTGCACCACTATCAAACCACCAAGTATTTGATGGGACACTGACGAAATTAGATTCAAAGCAAGTTAAGGCAAGTAAGTTACCTCCTTCCTGTTTCTTCTTCTTCTCTAACCAGGACTTGTACCTGTGGCAATCTTTCTTTATGTGGCTCTCTTTCCTACAGAAAAAATACTTGATGGTCTTCTTAATTGCAACATTAAGACCTAAAGGATTGTGGGTCTAACCATGACCTTTACCATGCCACTTATTATCCTGACCTTTATAAGAGGTGTTGGCACTAGATCTCCTATGGTTTTTTGGTTCCCATGACCCTGCCCATGTGTGATCTTAGAATGAGAAACAAGTAAGGCGAACTCAGTTTTCTCTCTCTTAAGCTTATCCTCCTCTAAAACACAATTGGCAATGAGGTCATTCACTGTCCAAGACTCATTTTGGATGTTATAGGCAGTTTTTATCTAGCTAAACTCTGGTGAAAGAGTATTAAGAGCATGATAGACAATAAAATCATCATGGAGGGTTACATTTAGACCTCTAAGTTTGGATTGGAGAAAAATAAGTTTCAAAATATATTCCCTTATCCCATTCTAGCTATCATACCTTAAACTCGTGAGTTCATTCTCATCAGGGATCCAGTCTCAGCCTTACTAGATACTTGATATCTCTGTCCTATAGCCTCAAACAACACTTTAGCATTATTGGTCTCAGGTAAGCCAGTCAATAGATACTCAAGGATGGATCTTTTAATAGCTATGAGACTGAGTCGGTTGGATCTGTCTCATTTGGCATATAACTCCTTATCAGAAATAATACTAGTATCAGTGAGTCCAGCAGGTTCAGGTTATCTCAATGCTAAATTCAAATGAACAATACTCAAAGCAAACTCTATATTTTGCTTCCACTTCATAAAATTTGAACCATTCAACAGCACAAACAAAAGAAGGCAATATATCAGTAAGATAAGGGCAACAATTTTACCAAGCATAAATAACAGGGATACCCCTGGTGCATCATTGTCGTTTTCTCTTTGGGCAGAGAGTGCAACATGTTATAAGGTCCCTTTCAGCTAACCAGCATATGAGATCGCCCAAGCATTTGAAAAATAGTTCTCTTTGGGCAGACAAAATTTTCAAAACTAAGCACCCTCGGATAAGCTGCTGAATCACATCCTTATCATTAAAGCACGCAATAACCCCCCTTGGGCAGGCGATTGTATGCAATAACACAATGGACACAATCATATATCATATGCAAGAAAATCAGATCTAATGAATGTACCCCTTTGGACAGTAGCACCCATTTCTATCCAAAAAGTTCTTATCATGACATCACTTTATGTAAAATTGCCCTATATCACATCTAGCATAACAATATGCTTACAATCATATCCTTATGAGCACATAACCAAATGCACCCTGTGATCACATATATATTGCCTAAACCATGTGTAAGCACCCCATTTTTACCCGCTCGGCAGTCTCAAGTCCGTCCAGACTTGTATTCAAGTCGATATGGAGATATTTTGAGTCAACTCAATTTTTCAAGTCTAATCTAGCTAATCCATCGCTTCGCGGGCCTTTTGGGCCTAAATAAAGGCAAAATGACCAAAATACCCTGGGGGCATTGATCGGTCCAATTCTAATAAGCACGTCTTTTCGAAAATGGTAAGTCCTCTTTCCAATTCCAATTCCAATTCCAATCCGTCCCCTAAGAAAGTTGATTTCCCGAGATGATAAGTCTATCCAATCTGGCACGTTTCCAAGTGAACTCTTCGGAACGGTAAGTCCCTTCAAACCCGTCGACCGGGACGAGACCCTAAGTCCCCTAGATGGTAGAACGGTCCACCTTTGGTGCCTGCTAGCCTGCCAATGCAGAAATATCCGTTTCGGCACGCCTTCTGAGAAAGTTGATTCCTCATGCGCTAAGTCCATTTAGCAGCTTCCCGAGATTAGGCAATCTCGAGAATGATTGCGAACCGTCAGAGTAGCGGAAGTACTCGTAAACATTGCAACCGTCAGGATGGCGAAAACACTCGTAAATAGCTCGATATAAGGAATTGCCAATAAACCCCTGTATCACGGGACCGCCATTAGAGTGGCGGAAACACTCAAAACCCAGGTCAACACCAAGGCTTACTAGCCCACTTCGGTGAAAAATGATCAAACTGCCCCCAGAACGGTAAGTCCACCTTTCTAAGATTGTCTTAAAGGTAATCTGGCATGATTAGGTGCCTTCTATTCAGTTTCGGGCCAATTCCGCGACTTTTTGGTCGAGATGACCATTTTGCCCCTAGACATCCGAGCGCCCCGGGAACCACACCGGCTCTGGGTACCAAACCGGTAACCTCTTGAGAATACTTTTTATAGTATTCCCGGCCTTTGATTATCTCTCTGGATCATTCCAAGTCAATTCCGGCAAACTCGGTGTAAAATGACCGTTTTACCCCTGGTGGCCCGGTCGCCTTTTCCGACCATACTAGCTCTGGGTATTAAACCGGTAACCTCCTGGGACATTTTAAATAATATTTTCAAACCTTGAGTCTTCTTCCTGGACATTCTGAGTCTATCCTAGCAGTTTTTTTGGCCACGTTGACCGTTTTGCCCCTTATGGCCCGGTCAACCTTTCCAACACATCTTGATATCATTCTTCAAGTCCATTACCCCCGGGACCCTATTCCAGGGTTCTTGTCCCTTTCTGGCCTTTCGGGTCATTCCCGGCCCCTTCAAATCATTCCTGGACCTTTCGGAGCCACTTCTAGTGAAGTCAGGCTAAAAATTGCATGGTAGTCACTAGTACAGGCGCCCAAATCTTCTGAAAATACGTTGCTTGCCAACTTAAAAGCTTTCTTAAGTGGCTGGCACCACTGCAAGCCCAAAATTGGCCTAGCGCCACTCCTAGTGGCGCCAATGTGTTCTTTGGACTGGCACCACTGCAACAGGCGCCAGGTTATTCTTCTTTCTATAAATACAAAGCCTCTTCTAACGTGAAAGAGGTCTGCAAACTCAGTCTAAAAACTCTCATCTTCGATATACAAAGCTTGTAACCTCCCCAAACCCTAGTTTTCTTTAGGTTTTCCAAACCCTAGCCCCCATACACAAACCCTAGCTCTCATATACTCCCATACCCTCATATACACTCATACACTAGCCTCCAAAGCCTCCCGTGAAGACTTGAAGTGCTATAACTTGAAGCTCTCGAAGATCAAGACAAGTTTCCGAAGATCAAGATGAAGACTGAAGCGAAGACCGAAGCAAAGCAAGAAAAACAAAGTGCACAAAGCAAAGCAAAATAAAGAAGACACAAGGTAGGCTCTCTATTTAAGTTTATGCATCTTTCCCCTCTCTCTTCTCCCTCTGAACCCACTTGGGTTTTCTTCTATTTTAATCTCCCATCTTCTTCTCCCCCTTTCTTGCATGCTTGAAATAAGGGATTTCCCGGTCCATATGTAAGATTAGGCTATTGAAGGTCACCGTGTCGGGGACTTTCTCTTAGTCTAACCGGAGACCATGTGGGTTCGGCCCCCTTGATTATGTGGTGAAGTCTTAACCTTGTATGTTCACGACCCCAACTTACATTATGCATATCATAATCATGCATCTCTCCAAAATCCGTTTTCAAACTTATTTTCAAAACTTGCATTAAAATCTTCTTTTTCAAAATTTGTTTTCAAAATCACAATCCTAAAGTGATTCTAGCATTTCCATTGTTAGGATTGCTTTAGAAAAATTTTACATTTAAAGTGACCAATATGGTCTATATTTTCAAATCCTTATTGTTTTCAAAACCACTATCTTAGAGTGGTTCTAACTTTCTTATGGTTAGAATCGCTTTAGGAAGGTGGGATATTTTTATATACTTTCTAAAAACTCTCTTTTCAAATCTCTCTTTTTAAAAAATCTCTTTTTTTAATACACTTTCTAAAAATTTTCTTTAATCTCCTTTTCAAAATTCCTTTCCAAAGTTGTTTTCTAAAACTTCTCTTCACAAAACTTTTTCAAAAAATCCCTTTTCAAAAACTCTATTTTCAAAATTCGCTTTCCAAAAACTCTCTCAAAGTTTTACCTTCCAAAATTCCTTTCAAAAAACTCTCTTTCCAAAATCCCTTTCGAAAAACTCTCTTTTCAAGTTTACTTTTCAAAAACTCTTTTTTAAGATATCCTACAAAATCTCTCTTTCCAAAAACTCACTTTTCAAAAATCTCTTTTCTTAGAGTCCAAGTTAAACCCTAGAGCCATGATTAGAAAACCCTAATTTTCTTTCCAAAAACATAATTTCTAATTTCCTATCTTGACTCAAAACCTAGGTTTCCAAAATCTCTTTTTTACGTCTAAATCCTAGGTTTCCAAAACCTATTTTCTACATCAAAACTATAGTCTTCCCAAAATCTAAGATTTCAAAAACATCATCTTTCCAAATCCATGTTAAATCAAATCTTCAGTTTTAGGAAACCAAATCCAATCTTCCTATTTAGGAAACTAGATCCAATCCTCTATTTATGGAAACAAAATCAAAACACCTCTTTTAGAAACAAAATCCAATCCCTTGTTTTAGGAAATAGGAATCTCAATTCTTCCAACTCCAAATCTTTCCTAATTCAAATCCTTCCTAATCTCATACTTTCCTAAACCTTAAGTTTCCAAAACTTAAACTTTTAAATCTTCCCATAAACTTTAAGTTTTCAAACCTTTCTTAAACTTAAACCTTTCCTGATCTCAAGCATTTCTAAAACTCAAAATTCAAATATTTCCAAATCCTAAACTTTCTAAATTTCAAATCTATTTCCAAATCTATTTTTAAACTCTCTTCTCTTGCAATTGCATATTATGCATCATTCTTTTAAACATTCTTCTTCTAAAGTGAATAGTTTTGGACTTGTATTAATCGAAAACTCTAATGGTTGAATCTAGGGTGAATAAACATGTAGGTACGGCAAGGGCAGAGTAGGGTGATGGCTTAGTGCATCTTCCCTACACGTAACCAACCTCCAAACTTAGATCACTGTTTTCGAAAAACCAAAATGGAGTTTATTTTAAAAAAAAAAAAAAGGCTTAAAAGTTTTCCAAAGGTTGCCAAACAACTTGTTTTCTTAAAAATCCTCTCTTGAAGAAGTATTTTCAAAATCATTTTCAAAAATCCTAACTGTAGTTTTCGGATTGTGCTTAGTTTTTAAGTAACCTAACTCACCTTAATCAAATTAGGTAGCGACTCCGAATTGTTTTCCAAAAGCCTTTATTCAAATCAATTTTCAATTTAAACCTAGTCGTACTCATTCTTCTAGGAGGATAAGTTCTAACGAGAGAGTATAGTATTTTTTCCGCTTATGTGTATATTCTTCGAGTGCGAAAAATCTGGGCGCGACAACATGTATTAAAATCATTATTGCAATTTTCAATATAAAATGACAATTTTAGGCACCTAAAAGGACTTATAGGAGAGAGTATAATTTTTAGGAATCTAACTAGGGAGAGTACACACTACCTACAGATTCAGAAGGATGAAAAATATTTATCCATGAAAAATCAGTGAAAAATAATCCACAGTTTTCTAGAAATAGTCTAATTTAGCATAAAACCGGTCTTAATAAATACCAAAGTTGTCCAAAAAAATACAAAAAAAATAATTTCTAGAATCCTCTCTCTGTGAGGATTAATCAGAAATTTTGCAAGACCCCAGCTGAGGTCCCTCATGCCCACACGCCATGGCCTGCTCATGAGGAAGCTTTGGCAAGCAGTGGGCTTATCCCTAACCTTGGGTGGGTCTAGCCCGACTTGGATCTCTAGTTTTCGGCCCGATTGTTGGAAAAAACGGTTTAGCCGTGATTTTCTCCCTAAATTCGATATTCTAGGCATGATTTATGCAATTTAACCACATAAACAAGATATTTAAACATCAAGGATCATGTCTACGATGGTTTTAAGGGATAAAACACAAGATTTATTGGGTTTCCAAGATCCCTAGTTTTGGCAATGGAGGTTAATGTTTCAAAAACCTAATTTTTCTAGCATAAAACTTGTATTAAAAAATTCGTATGGATCCCAGAAAAAATAATACGTAATCTAATGCAAAGATATATATACAAATAAAACATGTTGAAGGATGTAATCAAAAATTCAAGTTTTTACCCAAAACTTCAAAACCTTAGATCTATCTCTACGGATCGAGTTAAGTTACGATCCTTATACCAAAACGTTCATTGTTTCAAGAGGAATGAAAGCCCTCTAAAAGAATTTAAACAAGATCACTATATTGTTCATATGAAATCGCATCACATTAAATCGCACAAGTTACGGGTTTAACAACTCATAATCGAGTTTAATAACTTGAAAAACACATAACGAGTCCCTAATCCACATATATTAGGCTCTGATACCACATGTAAGCATAAAATAGATTATAAAAGTATGACCATGTATTATATGCAAATATAGGAACATCAACAAGATTCAAGATGGATGCAGAAACTTACCTGTTTGCTCAATGATTTATTAACCTCAATGAAACAGTGATTTAATCCTGAACACCACGTGTTAGTGGCGAGTCTTCCTCTCTGTACCCACTCTTTGTATGATGAAATTTTTATGAAAAAACAGTTTGATGGTGGGAAGAGAGGGGACTTAGCCTCTATAAATATTAAAACCCTAGCCACATTGGTGTAAGCACCCCATTTTTACTCGCTTGGCAATCTTCAGTCTGTCCAAACTCATATTCAAACTAACACAGACACAGTTGAGTCTAAATCAATTTTTCAGACTCAATCCAATCAATCGCTTTGCGGGCTCGTTGAGCCCAATAGAGGCAAAATGACCAAAATGCTCTTGTGGCACTGATCAGTTCTATTTCAGTTGGCATGTCTTCCTAGAGACGGTAAGTTCCCATTTCAATCTAAAATCCAATTTCAAATCCAATTGCAATCCAAATCAAATCTAGCACGTCTTTTGAGAAAGTTGATCCCTCAGATACTAAGTCCATCCAGTCCGACACATTTTTTGAGAAAACTCTTCCGAAGGGTAAGTCCCTTCAAATCTGTCGACCGGGATGGAACCCAAGTCCCCGAGATGGTAGAACGGTTCACCTTTGGCGCCTACTAGCCTGCCAATGAAGAATGTCCGTTATTTGGCATGTCTTTCAAGAAAGTTGATTCCTCATACGATAAGTCCACCTAGCAGCTTCCCGAGATCAGACAGTCTCTGGAATGAACACGCACCGTCAGAGTGGCGGAAACACTCACAAACATCGCAACCATCAGAGTAGAAAAAACACTCGCAAACAAGTCGACATTAGAAATTGCCAGCAAAACTCCTATGTCACGGGACCGAACTCGCCTTTTAGTCGTGACATGTTTACCAAAAGACGAGATACCTTTGGAAACTAACTCGTCACAGACAGTCAAAGTGACAAAAATACTCAAAATCCGGGTAAACACCAGTGCCTGCTAGCCCACTCCATTGAAAAATGACCAAATTGCCCTTGGGCCTTTTTCGATACGCTTCTCGAGAAAGTACCTTAGTCCTCAGAGTAGTAAGTTCACCTTTCCAAGATTAGTCCAAAGATGATCCGGCATGTTTGAATGCCTTCCAATCGGTTCTGGACCAATTCCAAGACCATCCAGTCAAAATGACCATTTTGCCCCTAAGCATTCGGGTGCCTCTGGGAACCACACCAGCTCTGGGTATCAAATCGGTTACCTTTCAAGGATGCTTCTAATAGTATTCTCAATCCTCAAGCACCTTTCCGGAACAGTCTGAGTCTATTCCAGCAAACCCGATACAAAATGACCGTTTTACCCCTAGTGAGCTGGTCGCCTTTTCCAATCACACCAGCTCTGGGTATTAAACCGGTAATCCCTTATAACATTCTAATTAATATTTTCAACTTTCAAGCCTTCTCATGGGACATTCCAAGTCCATTATGTTGATTTTTCGCTCTAGTTGACCGTTTTGCCCCTAATGGCTCTACCAACCACTTTGACAATCCTGACCTTGTTTTTCAAGTCCCTTACCCCCGAGACACTATATCAAGGGTTTCTATCCATTTTCGACTTTTTAGACCATTCCCAACTTCCCGAAACATTCTCGGACCTTCCGGAGTCACTCCTAATGGAGCCAAGCCAAAAATTGCATGGTAATCACTAGTACAGGTGCCCAAATCTTTTGCCTTGCGTATCAAGGGTCAAAAGATACATTTTTTGCCACCCTTAAAACTTTTCTAAGTGGCTAGCGCCACTAGCAGTGGCACCAAGCCAAATATTGGCCTAGCACCACTTCTAGTGGCGCTAACAGGTGCTAGGCTAGTCTTGTGTCTATAAATATAGACCCTCCCCCTGCATGAGAAGGGTTCGCAAACTCAATCCAAAAACTCTATTTTTTGAAATATAGAGCTCGAAATCTCTCCAAACCCTAGTCCTCTTTAGCCTCCTTAAACCCTAGCCTCCATACACTTAAACCCTAACATTTATACACTCTATATACTTAAACACAAGCCTCCAAAGCCTCCATTAAAGACTCCAGTGCTGCAAGTTCAAAGCTCTCGAAGCCTAAGCAAAGCAAAGCAAATAAAGCAAGCAAAACAAGAAGAAGATAAGGTAGGCTTTCATATAAATGTTTTAATAATTAAAATTTGGTTAATCTCAAGATTTCATAATAAAGTAAGTTTGATGTATGAGTTAATATTTTTAAAGATTTTTTTTTATTTTAAAAGTTTAAATATATTGTGCATTTCAATGATAGATCACTTAATTTTTATCTATGTTTTAAATGTTAATTATCTAACATTTCTTGAAGTTATTGTTAGTCTTGGACTTAAAAGGAATGCATAGCATGAAGAAGAAGACTAAGTTAAAGATAATGGTAAGAAAGCTCATTGGAGATAGTTTCAGTATTATGTACATAACTTTTGATCCAACGGTTGGATTGATCTGATTTTTGTAGCATTGGAAATAAGACTCAAATTTCTATAAACGGTATTTTATGAGGATTTCGTGAATAGAATGTCTTATGGGACAAAACTGAGCTGGAAAGTGACACATTGGAGTAGAAGTTCAAAATATAACAGCTGGGAGATAGCTTGAGTAATGTTATCATTACTTTTGATCTAACCGTTGGATATCTATGATTCTTATTAATCTGGAAAGATTACTTCTAGGGCTACAACTTTTGTCTTATAGCCATTTTCAAATTCAAACTTCATAAGGAAGAAAATCGAGGTGGAAGTGAAGACAACTCTGCAAAAATTCAAATATGCCAACTGGGAGACAACTTGAGTATTTTGATGATAACTTCTGATCTGACCATTGGATCGACATAATTCTTACAGGTGTGAAAAGATGACTTCTATCACTACAACTTTTATGTTATAGACATTTTTAAATTCAAACGTTATAAGAGAGAAAATTTAGGTGGAAGTGAAGACAACTATGCAGAAATTCAAATATGTCAACTGGGAGACAGTTTGAGTATTTTGATGATAACTTTTGATCTAGCCGTTGGATCTACATGATTTTTGAGGTTTTGAAAAGCTGACTTCCATATCTACAACTTGTCTCCTATATACATTCTCAAATTCGAATGTTATAAAGGAAAGAATTGAGGAGGAACAGAAGCAATCATATCTGAAATTCAAATCCTAATTGGCAGCAACTTTGTTCAAACGGGAAGAATTGTATTCAAACCTCTCCAACGACTAGAAGTTGATTTTAAGCTGCAAATAATCCACTACTCTTCCTTTATAAATAGAGATACACAAGAGAAGTAAGGACACACAAGAGATTACAAAGATTGAGCATACAAAGTGATATTCATCAAGATCTTCAAGTTTTAAGCTTTACTTCTTCATCATTCCATCTCATCTTTGAGCTTCATTCTTTTATTCAACTTTTGAGAGTTTTGTATCTATTGTTGTAAGATTCAACTCCCCTATATCATTTGTAAAAGGGTTGCTAAACCCTTGTGATTTATTTCTTGAGTGATTGAGAGGAACACTTGGAGAAAAAGATCATCTTGGTGCTTTGTTTTGGAGAGCAAAACAAAGAGTTATTTTTTTAGTGTTTTTGGAACAAAACACTTAGTGTAAAGGTTTGCTAGCAACCGGACAAGCTAGTGGTGTAAAGCTATTTGAAGAATAGTGGATTTGCCCAAGGAAGGAGCCTTGGAGGTGGACGTAGGATTGGCATAAGAGGAGCCAACCGAACCACTTTAAATCGTTGTGTTTGATCTCTTCTCTTTTCTCTCTTTTTATCTTGCTTAATATCTTTCTTATAAATAGTCTTGATATACTTGAGATACACACACATTTGAATTATTTGTACTAATCTCACATTGATCATATCTTAGCTTGTCTTATTCATTACATAACTAGATTAATATTTTATATCTTTTCTATTGCATCTCACCTCTTGGAAATTAAGTGTATTGGTTTATTTTAGATTTCAATTTTTAATTATAAATCCAATTCATCCCCTCTCTTGGGTTGCCTCCTGGTTGGAGTACTAATCTAACAATCTTAAAGTGATTCTAGTCATTTCATGGTTAGGGTTGTTTTAAGAAAGTGTTATATTCATTGTGACCATTAAAGTCCATATTTTGGGTGTAAACCCTAAATTGCATTTTCATCAAAACCATTATCTTAAGATGATTCTAGTCATTCCATGGTTAGAGTTGTTTTAGGAAAGTGTGAGATTCAATGTGATCATATTGGTCTATATTTCGAATTCATATTGTTTTTCAAAACCACCAACTTAAAATGATTCTAATCTCTTCATGGTTAGAATCATTTTAGGAAGGTGAGATATTCAAAAGATCTCAAACCTCCATATTCAAGCCCCTTTTCAAAATTAATTTTTAAACTTCTTTCCAAAAAGCTCTCTTCAAAAAGTTTACTTTCTAAATCTTCAAGTTTCCTTCCTAGAAACTCTCTTCAAAAGGTCCACTTTC
The DNA here is from genome assembly GCA_033060915.1 of Euryodendron excelsum. Taxonomy (NCBI): domain Eukaryota; kingdom Viridiplantae; phylum Streptophyta; class Magnoliopsida; order Ericales; family Pentaphylacaceae; genus Euryodendron; species Euryodendron excelsum. The sequence goes on along the minus strand of CM065398.1, from coordinate 9,746,704 downwards.
TAAAAATTCTTTTTTTTTTTTTTAAGTCCAAGTCAAACTCTAGATTCCATGATTAGGAAACCTCAATTCTCTTTTCTAAAAACATGACTTCCTCTTTTGCTTCAAATCATAGGTTTCCAAAATCTGTTTTTTTACCCCAAATCATGGCTTTCCAAATCCAAGATTTCTACAAATCAACCTTTCCAATTCCATGCCAAATCTAATCTTCCAATTTAGAAAATTAGATTAAATCTTACAATTTTGAAAACCAAATCAAATCATCTACTTTTGGAAATAAAATCTAATCTTCCACTTTAGGAAATAGGAATCAAATCTTTCTAAATTCAAAACTTTCCTAAGTTCAAACTTTCTAAATTCAAAATTTTCTTAAAATAAAACTTTCCTAATTTGGCGTTTTCCTAAAATGGAACTTTCTTATTTTGTAACTTTCCTAAATGCAAAGCTTTCTAAAATCTAGTCTTTTCTAAACCTAACTTTCTAAATTCATTTAAATCAAGTGATTAAATCAAGTCTTTCTAAATCAAATCAAATCTCTTTTTAAATTTTCTTTACATCCAACTTTGCTAATTCGAACTTTTTCAAAATCAAACCTTTCAAGTCTAAGTCAAACCTTCCTAATTCAACTACATACTCCAACCTTAGGCTACCTAAACCCTAGGAAGCCAAACCTTAGTTCAACCCTAACCCTAAGTTAGGAAGCTTCAACTCCTTTCTTAAACTCCTTTCTAAACCAAGATGGTTTTTCAATTTCAATTCAACTCAAAATGTTTTCAAATCTCAATCTTTCTAAATCAAGTCTAGGTTCTTCTTTTAAGTTTGATCTTTTCAAATCAAATCAATTTCAAAATCCTCAAGTTCTATTTCAAATCCAAGTCAATTCTGAGGTCAATTCTAAATCCAAATTTTAATTTCAAATATTCTATTCCAAGTTCAAATCAAACCCTTTTTCAATCAAATTAAACTTTTCAAAAATCTCAGAGTGTCTATTTTCAATCGGACTCTTGACCGAATTACGACTGACCTGATTCCCAAAAAAAGGATACGTAGGTAACCCTCATAGGTGCGGTCACAACCTTTTTCAAGTTTTCAATCCCATAATCTATTTCAAGTTTCTAATTCTAAAATCTATTTTCAAATCTCCAATTCCAATTTCTAAAACCTTTTTTCAAACTTCAAGTCTTTCTTTTCAAATCTATTTTCAAAATCAAATCTTTTGTTTGCACTTGCATATCATGCATCATATCAAATTTCTTTCATATAGTTCTTTTCTAAAGTAGATATAATTGGACATTTATTAATCAAATATTCTAAATGAGTGAACGTATGGTGAATAGACATGTAGGTACTGTAAGGGCGAGGTAGGGTGATGGCTTGGTGGGTCTTCTTATACCTAACCAACCTCCGAACCTACATCACTGTTTTTAAATACCAAAATGGAGTTATTTTTAAAAAAAAACTTAAAACTTTCCAAAGGTTGTCAAACAACCTATTTTCTAAAAACCTTCTCTTGAGAAAGTTTTCAAAATCTTTTCAAAAATCCTAAGTATAATCTCAGATTGTGCTTAGTTTTAGGTGACCTAACTCACCTTAATCAAGTTAGGTGGCAACTCCAAATCTTTTTCAAAAGCCCCTAATCAAATCAATTTCCAAATTCAAACCTAGTCGTACTTGTCCTTCTAGGAGAATAAGTTTTAATGAGAGAGTACCGTGTTTTTTTCACTTGTGTGTATTTTCCTCGAGTGCGAAAAATCAAGGCGCGACAATTGGGCCCCTCCATAAAGGGCTCAATTGACTAGCCAGACCCACACTAACTACCGTCAAACTACATTAATTTAATAGGTGCACACTAGCCCATGCATGATGGATCACTACCCTATTAAGCTTACCATGTTTATCTCATCCAGACCTAAGTCCAACTCGTGTTTAGAAAAATAACCATAATTAATGTAAGCTCAATTTAGAATAGTCTACCACCAAAAGCTCAAACTCTTAGGTAGTGTTGCCTATTCTCCTTATATTGCCCAAGACCTCCCTTTTTCTATCCGACATGGGATCGTGACATACTCCCCCACCCGAATTTGCGACACCCTCGTCGCAGGTTGGACCACCCTGCCTACTCTACCTAAGCGCTTGGTGTAGAATCGGATCAAGAGTTAGGCTACTCTGATACCATTGACCGGGCACTTGCCATCCGACCCAAAAACTCAAGCTGTTAGGTGGTGCTTCCTACCCCCTTTATATGGCCCAAGACCTCCCTCCTATCCGATGTGGGATCGTGACATACTCCCCTACCCAAATCCGCAACGCCTTGGTCGCTAGTCGAACCACCCTACCTACTCCACCTGAGTGCTTGGTGTAGAATCGGATCAGAAGTTGGGCTACTTTGATACCACTGTCACAGGCTAGGCGCTTGCCATCTGACCCAAAAACTCAAGTTGTTAGGTAGTGCTGTCTACCCCTTTCATATGACGCAAGACCTCCCTACTCCTATCCGATGTGGGATCATGACACAATTCAGCACTGTCACTTTTTGACTCACAAAACAAGAGTGTCGACAACTAGATGGGTGATTATACTAAGTCTAACACCAGCCAATTAGCACAACTATTTGCCTGGCTACGATACCAAGAGAGGGAAGTTCTGGCCAGCCATAATTTTCTACCATTGGCTTGATTTCCCATCAATCCGATGAATGAACTACACCTAGGCATGTAAATTGGGCCAATCAGGGCTAGCCCAATTCATTATTGAGCCTAGATGGGTTGGGTCAGGCCGAGTTGAGCTCCTATCAAAAATCGAACCGAGTTGGGTCAAATTCCAAAATTAATGGGCAAGCCTCTATAACTTAAATTAATATTTAAAAAAAAGGTTTAAAAAAAATGGTAATTAGTTTTAATAGTTTACACAATGATTTATAATTAAACTTATAATAGAATGGTAAGTAGTTTGAATAATTGGTTCTAAGTTATAATTTTAAACCAATTGTTTTTTAAAGAATGATTTAAATAAGCAGTAGCTTATTTATAAAATGGTAGCTGGTTTATAGCTAAACTTATGATAAAATGATAACTAGTTTACAATTAAATAGTTTATATAATTAACCTTATAATTATTAAAGTTTTATGAGTGGTACTATACGTAAACTTTTTTCTTACCGACTTTTCTAACCGGTTGATGTAGCAAAGTTGACATGGACATGGACATGGGACATGACCTGATATTGTTTAGGAAATCTAACTAAAAAGAAATGTATTTTGTAAAAAAGGAAACCCTAAATTTCAGCCTTTTAAAATATACCCAAAATGGATATTCTGACTCTCCCTCTTCTTTCTCTCTCATTTCAATTTTTAGCACCATTGGTATATGGCTAAACGACACCACTGAATCATTGTAATTCAGTTATTTCACAAAATGCAGCTAGTTGCAATTCAATTAATCTTATATAACAAAATCAAGGCCCTGTTTGCACAGTTTTCCAATTGAAAGCACAGCTGCCTCATTCAATCATCATTAAAACCAACAATTGGACTTCTGTGAAGGTCTTTGCCTTGTGCCAAATTTCCATGGACGATTGATACTTCTACACTATAAGATGAATTTTCCTACTGAATTGATAAGTTCTCATTGGCCTTATTCCAGGAGTTGATACAGGCTGAGAATGAGGAGAGGGCTGAGAAATTTCTATATGGAATTGTTTTTTATTTTCATTTTTTAGCTATATTACCTAAGAGGGATGCTTGGTGACATGTCTTCCACATCAATCATAACACATTAGTAGGTAAGAAAAAAGTTTACATATAATATTTCTCAAGTTTTATATAATTAAACATAAAATGGGCGAGCCTATAGACCTAGCTCACGGGATAGCCCTCAAAACCCAAGGCCCAAGCCCAGCTATAAAGGGGCTTTGGGCTTGAGCAGGCCGTAGGTAGCCCATGGGCCACAGGCCGGATTTACATGCCTAGTTATGCCCAAAAGATTGCCGTGGTTAACTGAATCCAACACGCAAATTGTTAGTTTAAGTCCTTTGGTTGTCGCCTTAATTAGAAACTAGCTCTAGCACTTGGGAAGCCACAGAGAGTACTTCCCCGGATACATTTCCTTCCACCTCCACAGGTGGTCACTCCCTCCCTCTTTGTAATATTTCTGTTTTGTGTTTCGTAAACAATTTGACACTAGATCTACCTCTAGCTCTAGCTCTAGCTAGCTAGCAACCATACACTGATACACATACACCTCCTGTATATTTCAAATGGAACGACGAAAGAAGTAAAACAGTAGTTTCCACGCCAAAATAAAGACAAATGACTCTCAAAACAAAAGAAACTGGGGCAACAATGTATATTTCAAATGGAGTTGACAAAAATTCTAAGGTACAAAAAAGAACCCTACGCTGTGATAAGTTAAAATGTCCCTATATCTAATCATCAAGATCAAAATCTGCATCCTCCTGAGTCAGCACATGCATGCCAAATATTTTGTGCACAACTCAGAATCAGGATTGCTCCCTCTCTTTTATATGGAGAATTTTTGAAAGAATGGGGCCGAATAAATGACTGAAACAAAGATGATGCTGCTAACTTAAATTAAGAAAGAATGAATGACTGATCTTATTATTGTCTTCCTCTATTTACAGTTTCTCTGGATCTCCTTAGTCAACATTGTGAGTGCCACTCTCCATTCAGGGCTTCTTGACTCACTGCGTAATATTCTCTGCATCATTTTCAATTCTTCAGAGTTTGCCTTCTTCAATAATCCTTGCAGTACGGACTGTAACTCTTCTTCGCTTACTGAATGATTACTGGTACCTACCACTAAATCAACATCCTGCTCTTGCTTTGTCAAATTGAAACCAAAAACATTTGTTTGCCCTGCTGCAGATTGACTTGACCCAAAAGGGTGCTTATTGGCATAATTGTCACTCAAACGCATTGGCACTTGGGGGACGTTATTCAAATGCTCCTCCTTCAATGCAAGCTTGTGGTTCCAGTACTCCATGCATTGATGTTTCGGATCAAGAGCCTCGATGGCCTGTCAATTCTCTTCTATCATCAGCATATGGAAATCAAATATCGTGACTGGTCTCAGATGCATGGCATGTCAGTCATGAGAGAGTATCAAAATATGTTGTCTGTGTGGACTGTGGGTGATGGCAAGTGCTTGTCTCATGAAGCAGACATGGTGAGAGAGAGAGAGAGAGAGAGAGAAAGTAGAATAGTAACACAACAGAAAAACACACCATGAATATTTCTACAAGAAATGAATGTCCATTCAACAAGGTATTTTTTTTGTTTTTTATTTTCTAAAAACAAGTCCCATTAAACTTAAGAATTGAGGATGTTTGTGGTTCTCAATCCATCAGGTGACTCAATCATTGTGACAAAAAATATACACATGCATTTCTTTTCAAAGGGCTCAAACTTGGCTTGGTGGGAAGTACCTTCACCTGAAACTACAATTCAAACACAAAAAGTGTTTGCAGCATCTCATGCTGACCAGAGGTCAGTATTAATTCAACCATTAGAGAAGCCACTTGGAACACTGAAAGAAAAAAACTAAACCTTTTGGGAGGGTGATATATCAAGTTCATGTGAATAATGAAAGCTATAAGAAAGTCTGAATTGGGAGATTATTCGTCATGGAAATTATTGAAAGTTAGATATCAATTCAGCATGGACATGAATGAAACTCAGATATTAGTTGGGAAAAATTATGTCATTCCGTTTTGAGAAAACCGTGAAATAAGTTTGAATGGTAGTCCACATGTTCAATCAAGGTATTTGTTCTCACTCTATCATAATTTGAAATATTTCAGCTATGACAAATAAGTTGGAACTACACAAATCTTCAGTTGTTGAGTTCTCAGGATTTATTGAATTGTCAGAGTGCGTTTTTCATTTAAAGGCAAGCTTCTAAGTTGGTTACTGTTATCTACTACTGTAAAAATCTGCTTGGAAAACTCTAACAAGGTTCCACCAGCCATTGTCAGCCCCGACTAGAGCATGCAGGCTTTTGTAAATTTAGAGTTACTTTCTCATTATCTACCCAATAGAGGTCATCAGTTAAGTCTTATCCTATCAAAGAGGCAGTTAATGAATGTCATTAAGGCACATGAAGGAAGGTTTACCTGAACAATTGGTGGTGAGAGAAACCCAAACATTTCAAGCCCGTTAATGCTTTCAGCAGGCTGCAAGGGCGGTAGTCCCTGCTTTCCAGAATTGCTTTGCCTTCCAATTTCTTGATTTAGCCTCTGCAGCACCATTTCCCAACACTTCTCAGCTGAAAAATTTGCAAAGCTCTCACTTGGACACTCCTCTAATGTAACCTGTAATGTCACCAAATGAGAAAAGTAACACATCATAGAATATGAAAATATGTGATAATATATTAGACATCTTCCGGAGTGCTCGGATGTGTGTTCTTTTAAAAATAAGTAGTAATGAGATGGGTCGAGTGAGTTATTCCTTGGAGTAGTTTCACCAAAAACAAGCCCATCTATCCAATTATACAAAGCCAAAACCACATTTGGTGACACCCATTTCTGAAGCACTGCTGCTTTTTCTTTCTTTATTTTTTCCAAGAAAAAATTCCATCAAACATTACACTTCAAAAACATTGGTAAAAAGAATGGTGCTTAATTCTTAGAAGCTCCAGATTCATTAGCATTAGAGGCTCCATGTTCTAGGAAATTAACAGAGTAGAAAAGCTAATGCTCTCTGTTGATGAATTTGTTCCACGTACATTAAGCTTAGCATCATACTAGACTCCTATTAAATGACAAAACAATATTTGGAAACAAACAGAGCTTTGTGTATGTAGCCTGAAACGTAGATAGTATTATAAAACAAATTACCTTAAACAAAGGCCCAAGGAGCCCAGCATCTGTGATTTCTGATAGATAGCTACTCATTTTGTCTGGATTGAGCAAGTTAAAGAACTCAACACGGCTTCTGAATCCTGTGATGTTGAGGGAAGATTGCAGACCAAATAATCAGAATTTTTGCATGCCAAATTTGAAAAATAGTTACATTGACAGGAAATATTTGGAAACCAAGTAAATAGTCAAAACTGCACATACCTTTGGGGAAGATGGCCTGCTTGTTGCACCACAGCTTACCAAACACTACAGTTCCATAATTTACTGGGTCAACACAAAATCTCAACTGTCGTCTAGAACAACTTTGCCTGCTCATGTCTAAGAACTCTACAGTTTCAGCTTTTTGCAAGCGGTTTAATGGAACACTTGAATAGGGATGGGAAACCAAAAGATCAACCCCAAATAACTTATTACTATCAGAAGCCCATGAATTCCCTGCATTCCTTGAACATGAAGGATGATTCATGTTTGGAAGAATATGTGAAACAGAGGAATCAGAATCACTACTGAATCGCATTATATCTGATCCTCTTCGTTCATCTCTGCTATAAATTTTTTCTGCCATACTCATTGATATGCCCACCTCTTCCACCTTCAAAACAGCATTGTAATCACATGTATCAGATTGTTGCTGCAAACCACATCCGTGCACATCAGACATGCCATCAAGATTCAAATCAATACAGCATCCCTGTACCTGATCTTGATTGGTTATAACTGGAGCTTCTGCATTATGCTCACCTATGATCGTGTGTGATTCCCATAAATTCAAGGTTCCTTGTTGGGTGTCTGAAGGATCTACTTCAGAAGAAACATGAAAACATGATGAACTGGAAGGGTCCTTTATCTCAAGGACATCTTTGGTTACTGGTGAACAAGATCTGTCCTGATCCAGCTCAGCAGAAGCACTATCTTTTCCATTTACAGAAACTGATTCAAGATCTTCCAATGCCCATGCTTTTAGAGCATCTAATTCCCACTCCAATGCTTCAACCAGTGTTTTTAATTCATCCACCGTGTAACGGAGAAGGACAAATCTACTGTCTAACTCACAGGAACATATTAGATTTGCATGCTTAAGACATGCAAACCTGTCAGGGGAGCACTTGCAGCAGGCAGCAGAAAGGTGTAAGTCATAAAAACATGAAAAACATTCTCTCTCATTTTTTAAATCAAAATCTTTTTCCATCTTTAGCAACTGAAAATGAGTTGGAAGCTGACGTATTCTTTCCTCTTCTTTGAGAACCCTTTTCTGAAAAAGTAAACATGAAAATTTTTTTTTTAAATATATCACTTCAATATAAAACTAGATGAGTGCATAAGCAACTTGCCACCAGGCCCACCACAAACGCATTGATACATGCACTCATGAATACATACACACTAACATAGTGTGTAATGCAAGCATGTAATTATGTGCATAATATGAATGCATGTATCAGTAATTATCTGTACTTATATACATTTGTATGTCTGTGTATGTACTTCCATCAATTACCTTAACTGCCTTGGTAAGTATCCCATCCTTGCCGCAGACACTTTTCCAACTGAAGTTTCTTGGAGTCTCATCTTTGAGAACAGATAGCTCCCAAAGGGCTCGGATAGCTTCCCTAGCTGACTCTAATAGCAACTTGTCATGAGACAGTGATGTCTTGCGACGCTGCTGACTGTAGAGCTCAACTGCACTGTGCCCATGTTCTAACCAGTCAACTGGGGCCACATTCACAGCCTCCGCACAATTGAAGCCACAATTAAATCCAGAATGATATGCCCTTGGAAAGGTAAGAACAAACTCCCCAGAATGCTGGACAGCTCTATACACTGGTACACTCTCAGACTTCAAAACTGAAGGAGACAGCTGAGTAACCTGTTGCAACAAAGCTATCATAAACTTAATGCATGAATATCCTCATTCACCACAGTGACAGTCAATAGATACATGTCGTTGCGATATCTGGACAGAAAAGACTTTTAGGAACAGTGAAATCTGCGTGATATGATTTCTACATAAAGCACCCAATATTGGAGCTCAAAACAAGGAAATTGAATTTTAACTGGAAAAGCACCCTCTTTTTGGGTTATAAAAACTGGAAATTAACTTTTAACTAGAAAAGCACCCTCTTTGGGATTTAAAACCTGGAAATTGAGATTTTAACTGGAAAAGTACCCTCTCTGCTAGTCAGATGAAGATAAATGGGCATACCGGGTGATTGATGTGATAGACATTCCAGGAACGATTTATGACCAAACATACCTTTGAATAAGCTTGTTGTTCTAACAGTGTTAACCTTTACAAAATGTGCAAGCATTTGCATGCACTGATACACACACTGCTAAACATATGCACACAAGTGTGTGCACACATGCATACAAAAGACTGGCATAATGCATATGGTGGAGTTCACTTCAATTTGCAGTAACTCAATAAAAGCAACATAAGCAAGCGTCACCACTCGACCACGTAAGCAGACAGTTATTGTTCCCTTACCAGGTCATGAAGTAAATCAGGCTGTTCTTCGAACAAATCTGGTAGATGCTTTCTCATGGCCTTCTCCAACTCAGAAGCATGGCTTCCAGGTACTCCATACCATATCTTTGGATCACCCCAGTGTAGATAGTTTAGTGAGTATAGATGGTGGTCCTCAACATGCTTTTGCTCAAAACACGAGAAACTTAAGTCAGACCACAGCTTCAAACAGCAGTTAGTTCACAAATGGGGAAAAAACAAAAACAAAAAAAATCAAAAAACTAAAATATTCTTTTGAAGCTTGTGAAGGACTTTGTGATTGAACTCCAAACCTAGGACCTATGTTACTATAATACTCTACTACCCTAGCGAATTACATTTTTGGAATGGCGTTCCGAAACATGATACTCTAGCGTTCCAAAATAGTGAATTTAGTAATCCAAAGCGTTTCCAAACTTTTTTTCATTTTATATCTTTAAAGGTCACCTAACGGAGGAAAAAAATCAATTATAATAAAAAAAAATATAGAAAGAATAGAATTTTGGTATAACAATATGCAAGAAAATGGGTCATAATACTCCTAAAATGTGTTTTTAAATGATTAATTTAAAACAACATAAATTATGTTTTATTAAATGTATGATTGTTAAAGAAAATTCTTCTAGAAGTACTTTAATTCTAATAGTATACTTTATAAAAGTCTACCCCTAACGTACCATATTTTAGAACATGTGGCGTACCACGTTCCCGTTCCTATTCCACGTACCGGAACAATCCGTATTCCAAATAACATAGCCTAGGACATTCCATAAGCGACTCTACAAAAGACTCTAAAATATTCTAAGGGTAGCAATAGTATGACTGAGATCATTTTGGGTATAATGGTAGATGCCTGGGAGCAAGTCACTGTTCTTCTTATTCTTCTTTTATCTTTTCATTTTCATTCAAACTTATATTTTAATCACAACTGACCCTATTCGCTTTTCATGTTCAACAGTTCAACTTAAACCTGCTTCCATAACACTAACCCTTTCATCCAATTTCTCATCCTTTTATCTAATATTCAACAAATCTTAAAGATCTGCCATCAGGAGTTTCCAGCTATAATGAAGTTCATGCAACTTCTCACCATCAGCATCAGACTTAGTTGAACCCTTTCCTTCCCTAAAATCTTATTCCCTGTCTAATGTTTGAAGTTCTGGTGTTTTGGAAGGCCTAGTATCCCTGGAAATTAATCAGTGAGGAATATTATTGGTTCTATTTTTATTTCTGTAAATATATTATAAAAATTCTGATCATAAAGTTAATATTTGAGAAAATTTTCAAAATGGGCATCTGCTTATGCACTACAAATTCTTGAACCATGAATTGTAATCACAACAAATAAGTAAATAAGTTGAGGAAAACCAATAATTAGGGGTAAGAAGAGCAGGAGGATCGGGTGCAGTTAGCATTTGGTGGTTGATTTTACAACCTATAAACTGCTTGAAACATCAAAGGACCACATGATATAAGTAATACAACCCCATCTAATCTGCCTTCAGTACATATTTATAAGCAGAGAGGAAGAGAATGGCTATAACAAGTCTTATTTTGACAGTAAACTATAATTGTATTATATATCATTTCGTTGAATGTGTAATTCAATGTTACATCAGAAATTTCAAGCAACAGTCTGGGAAACTGCAACTGAAAATTCCAAACCTAGCTGAACTTTCAACTTGTTGACTTGCATTCTCCTATTAGTTTCCTTAGTGTTCCAATTCCATATCTCCTCTCATCTCCAAATCCAATCTTAAATCGTTTTATTTTTCATTTTGAACTTCTATGTAAGGGTAGAAATCTGCCCACAACAAATAAGATTATACTACAATCTAATACCAAACTTGCTAAGAGTTTATAAAAGCTATACTTCCTAAATAAATATATTACTGTAAAGTTAATCACAAATTAAAGAAAACTAAAAGGAAAGCAAGGCACTAATACATAAGGTATTGAAATTGTCATAAGCACAATAACAACCACCTTCTGTCATTTCTTCAGAATTTCTTTTGCTTCATTTAAACAGATATACTGCAAATTTTAAACATATATACTGCAAAACTTACCCAACAAAATGATGAGAAGCACATCCCCACATAGAGCCATGGCACTAAAACTCCTGAGATATCACATCCTTCAAAACATAGTACCGAACCAGGAAGGCGTGGAAAGTTATTTAAATTCCAACCCGAAACCACATATTGATTTGATTCGTTTTTGGATGGCAAAGACAATGCCTTAGGAAACCCACTCCCCAATTCTCCAGTTTCCAGATCAGCTCCATAGTAGACCTACAATATTACAATATAATAGCATCCTTTTCTCTTTTGGTCTTGCAAAACAGCATTCTTCATACATATCTAAATTTATATGCACGAATAAATAAGAGAGCAAAGGTACTAGAATAATCCCATACCTCAACCTCATCTGTCGGCTGCTCAACAATCCGCCAGTATTCACCTTCAATTTCCTCAACTGAGGGTTCCCATCTCTCACTCTGTTCAGTCCCACATATAGTTACTTCTTCTATTGCATCCTTTATACCAAAATAGCACTCTTTGAAATGAGTGGCAAATTTCTGAAACTCTTCAAGTGTGAAATCTGATCCTGACTGGAAACCAAACTTCTCATCAGTGTCAGAAGTAGTGTTTGATTCAGAACCTGCAGAACTGGGACGTCTCCTGGTAGTTCCAAGCTTTGAATGCCTCCTTTTCCGCTTCCGGCCTCTTTTCTTTCTCATGGGCTCCCTATTTTGAAGCAAGTCAACTTGCTGAACTCGTGTAGAAAATTTAGCATGTTCCCACACACACTTGTCTTTGAGAGGGCAAGGTGGAATCCAGGAAGGAGGAGGTACAATCCTACATATACCATATGCTTCTGCTTTCGGGCGTATTTTTGCTATGTAACCGAGTGTATCTTCAAACTCCTAATGAATGAGCCATCAGATTCAAGGCATAAGAAAATTACTAATTGTTTAAAGTTTAATACCTGAGGTTATCAAGTTATAAAATCACATCTTATTTGCGTTGTTAGAGGTTTAAAATTTAAAAAAAAAAAAATTACCTCAAAAGTTGGGTAAAATACAGGAACTTCATCAATGACAGGCCTGCATGCTTCTACAGGATTCCATCTGGCTGATATCTGCTTTAACAAATGGACAATGATCTCACTTAGATAGCTATCATATGATGGAATTGTTAAACAAAGCTCTCTCTGTGAGTGCAAAGGTCAACAATGAAAAATCCATCAAAGCAACTTTCATCCAAAAGTTCACAATGATACAGACTGTCAATTGAATAGCTACTCCCAAGAAACTGAAATTCACCCACAATTTGACCTCTTCAGATCATAGAGGTAACAGATTTGTATTCTATGTTTTTCTACATAAAGAAGTGTCAAATATGAATTGAATGTTCAGTGGAAAAGCTATCATAGCTGTTGCATACCGCGCTTATTTAAGAACTAACTTCAAACAATATTGAGTTGTATACCTTCCGACTGCGGGGGCTGCCCGAGGGCTCGAGGTTTTTGTCATTTTTCTGCATGTTCTTGGAAGAATAATCCTGCGAATAAGTTTGGTAAGTTTTTCAAGTATAATTTCACATTACTTGGTGTCTAGAACATGTAACGCACTTTGACATAAGTAATCCATGCATTGAAAAGTAAATTGCTAAGTGAGAATTCATTGAACATGATGGCACTAAAAAGTTCCTGCAAACAAATTATTATATATATATATATATGAATATATCTAAATTTATTAACTCACAAATATATCCACTTGTAACAAGTAATTGTGCTTATAATAAGCAAATACCGTCTGCAATTCAAGAAGCATAGGCAATGCTTGAAAAAACAGGTATTTGGAATTATATAGTTATCTATTTTGAATTATAAACAGATTGTTAACACCTAAATTTATTACAAAAATACTAAACATATATATTTGTATAATGCACAGATTTGATACATAAAATTTATTGCAATAATATTTTTTTGTGTTCCTTTCTACTGGGAAAACCTTCCAAACAACAATATCATCAACTACTTGCCATAGTATCCACAAGTACTAACTCTATTTCTTACCATATACATAAAATTATAACAAAAAACGTTTCGTTCCCCAAACAGAATAATCAATTGCAAAGTACAAAAGATGCAATGTTTAAGTCTGTAAATGTTATTTGAACTCTTTAACAAGAAAATAATATATTAGGTTTTCCATTTCATAAATCTGTTGCTAAAGAAAAAATTATAACAGAACAGAGCTTTTCTCATTAGCCAAGGCATTAAAATTAGTGACAAATGCTAGAAAATGAGAAGATTTGGCTGTGAATATTAGCATTTGGAAAAGAACAAATGGTTAAGGCTACATTATTTTAATTGAAATTAGGGCCTTGCTTGTCTAATCAATATTTTTGGAAAGTTAAAATGGAAAAAAAAAAAAAAAGTGACAAATTTCCCCAAGCTCATGGTAAGATGATTCATCCAATATACGGAGCCTTTAAAAGAGAGATTTCAGTTCAAATAGTTTCAAAAATTACCACTCAAAACTTAAAAGTGGATGAAAACATAGGAGCAATGTCTCTTTTGTTAGTGTATGAAAAAATACTGTTTTACGCATTGTTAATGAAATCCTTTCCTGGAAGGAGCTTGTCGAAATATATGGAACCTACTAAAGGATGACCTCTTTAAACCTTCATGCTCTTTTCACAATGAAATTCTGCTCGCAAAGGCTAAGTGCAGCGTCCGTTTTCTTTTTAGCTTTGCATGGTGCAAGAACTATGCTTGGGAGTTATAGTCTAGGCCAACATAAGACTGCAATGGTTTATGTTCGGCAAGGGAAAGTGAAGTGCCTGAAACTACTGAAAGGGAGCTGCATCCTACTTAATTCTACAGAGCTAATGAACGAGACAATGTCCACATGTAAAAATTAGTCCTATGTGAATAGTAGCCTTTAACGGTTTAGATGATAATGAGATATACAACTAGGGGATTGGGGTATGAGCCTCAAAATATTTTAAAAGTAAGAACATCAAGAACAAAGTCAAAATGGCCCCGTCAATTGCCGCAACTTATAAACAGAACATAAGGTGACATTTTTTCCAAGTAGGTATCCTAAAAGATGTCATCACAGATACTATGCAATGCCCAGTGCAAATGAATAAAACAATAATCATGTAAAATAAAATAAAAAAGCAACACAGCCTTCTTTGTTTATATATTCTAGCCAGAATTTAACTCTTCAATATGAATGGCTACATATCAAGTAACAAAGAAGGAAATCAAGGCATTCTCATGATTTACGAGAGCACAGCAGTTATGATAGAATCTCATCGCGGAATCTGGAGCTGACTGAATACAGCACACCCTATCCCACCTCCGCCCCAATCCCTTTCCTCATTTGGTTTGAGAATTAAACAGACCCAATAACTCACTTCATTTTGAAGTATTTATTCGATGTGTAGACTTTGTGAGACTAATATTTTGCTAGTGACAGCACATTTAACAAAATTTTGATGGCTTTTAAGATTAGAAATTTTGATCTTGAGGTCAGGTACAAAATAAAAATCAAGAGCTTGCCGCCCTAGATTGATTTGCATATATAATTTCCTTTGGCAAAGAAACCAAAAAAAGAAAAGCATAATTAGTCCTTGTTTCAAGGATTTCAAGTTGGCAAACAAATTCAAGCCCCTGCAACAAAGGCCCTCACTTCTCGGTAGAGTTTGGGCATTTAAAAACCATAAATATTTCTCCTAACTTATCACCAAAACCATATATCATACACTATTTGTTGCAAATACATATTCATATAACTATCAAAACACTGGCTCTATTTAAAATGCAGATTTTAGTGAAGAAAGCGAACCTTAATGAACTGTTAGATAAATTATGATCATTGGGAGGCTGATAGCCACATATTCATTTGTTTTCTTCATAAAACATCTCAAACCATCTAACATTGAAACACCAAAACCGAAGACTCTAACCTAGGTTTTGATATCACATCTCAACCAAGTGGGCAGGTTATAATGATGGCCAATGATCAACATACTTATCACACTGAATGCGCAAGGGTTTAGGAATGTAATCAACACAGAATCACAATTTACTCGATAAAAATAATGTGTTAAAAAAAAAGAGTTGCAATCACGGAACAATAAACGTATGTGTTACCGTCGCCATTATTACAATAGACAGAAATAAGGATCTGATCCACAGATCAAATTTTAAGGCAGTATTAAAAATAAGAAACAATTAATTGAAGTGCAGCAAGTGAAATACCCTAAGCATGTAAGGATCCATAAAATATGCATCTAGATAGATCAGAACAATTTAACAGAACCAACATAGGAAAACCTAACCTCTGTGATGTGGAAAAACTTCTTGTGAATAGGTACTGTTATATTGAGTGGAAGAAATTGTGAAACCTAATCAACCATTGTTCCCTGTAAAACTAGTACCTTTCTGCTAACCCAATTCAATACAGGCCCCAACTCACCAAGGTTCAAATTTGGCACAAGTTTTATCAATGAATGAATACTAAATTATAAACACAAGACTCAACCAACCCCAGAAACAGTTTCAACTTTTTTCGAATCCAATGATTCCAAGGAAACAAATTCAACCCATAAAATCCCACAAAGCAAAAGCAAAGAAAACACAAACAAAGAGACTCAATAGGACAAACCCATCAAAACCCAATTCATCAAACATGAATCTTTTTTTTAAAAAAAAAAAAAGGGAAAATTTACAAAAATATATGTATATACATATCTCATTGATATATGAATGCATTTCTTAACCAAGAAAAGGTCAAATCAATTCAAAGAAGGTTAAAACCGACTGATTAAAACCAAATTGAGCACAAGGCTAACGAAAATTATAATTGGTGAATGACAGTAATCATAAACAGAACAGAAAACCCAATACGTGTTTTTCATGGATTAAATATTTAGATTGACGAGTAGGATGGAAAAGCAATAGAAATTACCTGAAGAACGGCCAAAAATTCCACGTTGAAGCGAGTGTTTGCTTTTTTCTATTTTCTTCCTATTTAAATAGCCTTCTTCAATACTATAATATAATATAATAAAATATATGTGTATATATACTAATCATATAAATGATTTATATGGATTAGAAAACAATAATAGGGCAGGATAAGGACTGCTAAAACGAGGAAGTTGGATCTAGAGAGAGAAAGGAGGGTTTTAGAGAGAGTAGGTCAACCCAGAACCGAAGGCAAACACGCACGCACACAGTTTTAACCAACCAAACCAACCGTATCTCGAAGGCCTTGCCCCTATTGCCAGCACAGTAGTGGCTTTTGCCAGAGGACATGATAGTAATTGATCCATCAAACAGTTGTATGTTGCCGAGACAAAAACTACTTTGATCCTGGTAATAGCATCAACTTGTTATGAAAAGTCATTTTTACCCTTCTGAACACAGGTGTTCCACTTCTTCTTGTGTGTGGTCGGTCCCCTTCCCTGCGCAAGTACGAAGTGTAACTTAAGTGCATGTCCGCCCTTTCTTTTTTTAATTATTACCGTCTTGCCATACACCTGTTTGGTTCCAGAGATAGGTCTGGCCAGTTTGGGAAGTCGCAGAGATGTGGAAAGCCAGCTCAGATGATATGTTGCATTGCGCGTTAACGCGGCCTATGACACATCGCCATTGCGTATATGTATCATGTATATCTATCTTTTCTTTCCTTTTTTATTGGGAAGATTACGATGGTCCATACCTTTCCCTTACTAGTTGCTCTAGGAAATCAAACAAAATTGCCATCAACCTCTTTGGAATTTCCTTGGCTCTCTAATGTCTAAAACCACCCTTCTTCCTTTCATGTAGAGGATTGACATTAATGTAACTATGGAGTTAAAAGCGAATTTTGCTAACGTAAGCAAGTCAACAGGGATAGCAATGGTATTTGGGGTAATTTGAAATATTATTGGACCTTGGTCACCTACACTTTACCCTAAACCTAGTTTTGGCTATCTTTTTCTCCTGCAGCCAACATCTAATCCTTCTATTTAGACCTCGTTGGGGCTATCTTTTTTGTCCTGCAAATCATCTAACTTGTTTATTTTGACCCATATCCATACTATTAAGAATAGAACAGAGCATGCTCAATTTCCTTAGTCAAATTGTCATCCTAACCAAATGAACACAAAGAGGCAAATAAAAAGGTAGAAAGGATGCCAAAGTTTTTTTTGGCAAATAATGGGCACTTGAGCTTTATAAAAGGAATGTGTAACTAGTTTAGCTAGTAATCTCATTTGGTTGTTGTAGCAGATACTTCATCTTTGACATCGAATCTTACTTGGTCCACAATCCACATTAGGAGACTTATATGTATGTAGTAGGAGGGGTATCCTCTAAGTAATCGATGTACGGAACGGAAATAGGAGTATCATTTGTAAATATATTTTGAGAGTGAAAGTGTATATACATATATTATTTTGAAATGATTTTTGTAGGTAGAATTTTTAGGAAGGTCTGGTTAAACTCTCAAACCGAATCAACGAGTATGAACAATCTGCAAGAGAAGAAGACGATGAAAATGTCTCGACCCTCTTTGGGCCGAAGGCACTCCGATGATTAAGTTAGCAAACTTAATCACAATGAATCAAATAAATTATAGAGAGCTAAAATTCAAGTAAACGTACCGTACACATTAGTGGTAGGGGGTTTTTACAGTATTCAGAAGGCCATAATCCCATAGGGAATTATATTCTATCTCCTCCTACGAGTTAATCACTTTTGGATAATTGTTTAGTGTCCTTGTCCTTGTCCTTGTCCTTTTAGAAATGAACTTGCATATGCTTAACCGACTTAAGACCTTGATGGATCTAGGCTAACTTTACCACTGTTGGGGCTTTCATTTGAGTACTAGTGAGTTCGGGCCCCTCGTGGCCCAAGTCGTCAGTATACTCTCAAATGGGCCTAATTTTATTGTATTAGGCCTTATTATTTTGACCCACAATTGCCCCTAGCCCTAGTGCCCTTGGAAGAAGGCTGAGGCTGGTGTTATACAACTATAGATACAAGGCACGCATCACATGCCTGGTGCAGCCATTAATGAAATGTAACTGTTGGGGAAACTCAATGTCTTTTTGCCGTTGATTCATGTTTTTCTGTAAGTGAGGGGTCTTGCTTCCTAGACGAAACACCAAATCAATGATACTTTGGATATTCTGACTTTGCCATCCTGCGAAGAAACTCTCTGTAAGTTCCTCTTGTTTGTTCTTCTTTCTTTGTGCCCGAGATGAAAACCCTAGGATCTCTAGGTTGTCTTCCATGGCGAACAAGCTTAGAAACATGCTTGATAATCTTGCCACTGTCACGGCCTTTAAGCATAGATACGACTTCCCAGAAGTGGTGAATATTAAGTTAATTGGGCCCAAGGACGATGGCTGGTTTAAAAACGAAGAAGGGACTCCCTTCCCCCTAATTGCCATTGTTGAGGGTGGACTTAAGTTCCTGATTCACCCTTTCCTTACTGCAGTCTGAAACTATTATTGAATTGCCCCCATCCAACTCCAGTCTAACAGGTATAAAATAGTTATGGGAATAGCCGAGAGTCTGAACTAGAACTTGGGCCTCTACGAGTTTGATTATTGCTACTTGGGTATGGAATTGAGTGGGGTTAGGTCGGACCGAAAAAGGTACCATTTTCGGGTTAAGACTGGGCAGAGAGAATTTGTCCAGTTCCTCCCTAGTTCAGGGAAAGGGATTGATGACGTCATTGTAAAAGTAAGTGGGCCATGGGAGTTTGAAAACATCCCAGAGGAGGTTCTCCTAGTAATAAAATGTCCTAGGGTCCCCGAAAAAATAGGTGGATCCCCACCTCCTCTAACAGGTTTTTCTTTGATCTCTGCTTGCACCTGTCTCTGCTGATCTTAACACTATGTTTCTATTTTTGCAGCTGACTTCGGCATTAAAGACAAAAAGCTTTAACAAGTTGGTGTCGATATCGTTGCTATTGACCAAGTCTGGGCATACAAGGGCGAGGGTGAGTTTAAAGGAATTGGTTGAGCTGCTCACATACTATTAGGTTACCCAATTCGTTATTAATCCTTCTCGGCTACTTACAGGGTACCAGACGACATGATTGTTGTCCAGAAGGTGGAAGGCAACCTGCACCAGCTTGGAGATTTTCCATCAGTCCTGCCAGAACTTCCTGCTGCTGAAAATGGTAAGGGGCGTCCACAATCCCACAATCTGGCGCCCTTCCTCAAGAAGAATGTCACTAGGAAGATGAAGGGGGATGGAGCGACTGTATCCACTAACACTACTACTATTGCCGTTGTTGCTTCTTCATCCATGCCATCTCCTGTCATCACGGTCCCTACTCACGGTCCCTACTGCGTCCCCAATGGTGGATCTAGTGGAACCCTTGGTGCCTTAGGAGGCAAAGAAGAAAAGAAGACTAGTGAAGGCCACTGAGGCTGAAGACGTTTCAGAAAAGACGACGTGCGCCGAGTAATAAGACAAGTGCAAGAAAGGGGAGAAAGAGGCCGAGAAGTTTATGGTGCAGCCAAAAATTTGTAGTTGTGCCATGACTTCTTAGGATTCCATCCTCTTCAATGCCGATGTTACTGTTGGGGCTCTCCAAGCCGTTGTGCTACCTGGAGATATTAAGGAATTAAGCAGTATAACCACCGAAGATATTTTTATGGGGGCAACTCATGCCTTGATGGTGGTAGGGCATCTTCCTTTACTACTTTCTGGTTGATTCTTTGCTTAGCTTTTTACTGAGTTAGTCAATTCTTTTGTTCTAATCAGGGTGCTATTCAGGGCTTGGAGGCTATGCAGTGTTACTGTAACTTGCGTGATCGATACAAGAACTTGTTGAAGAAGTATGGCAAGCTGAAGGATTATTTCCATGTCCAAGATCAGGATGCTCATGCTTTGAGGATGGCGATGTAGAACAGCAAAGTCGTCCTTGCTGAAACCCAATCCTGCTTTAAGCAAAAGGAGGAAGACTTCCAGGTGGTGACAGCAGAGGCTGAAGCTCTGAAGACTCAGCTTGCCGAAGCTAAGAAGTCAGCGTCTGAGGCAAAGGCAAGCTTGGTAGAAGCCATGACGAATCTGGAGAGGTCGAATGCAGAATCACAAGCCCAATACACAAAGGGTTATGAGGATGCCAGAGATATTTACGAAGGACAAATCAAACAAATCTATGAGCAACTCTTCTGGAAAGGCTAGAAGGCGGCCCTAAAGAAACAAGCTTTGGATAAGTCTTCTCCTCTCTAGATGAAGATACCTGTCTGGGTTGAAACTGATTTGGGGTTTGATACAGAGGCAGATGAAGGTGAGGAAGAAGAAGAGGCTCTCCTTGGGGTCAAGCCAGCTAAAACCAACCTTTCTGCAGACTTGCTTCCTACCATAAAGAACCCCATTGCCGATTTTACTTTTGTCAAGATGAACCCATCTGCCGAGTCAAACATTGTCGCTAAACAACCCTCTGTCGAGACCAATATTGTTGCTGACCTTCCTTCCGTTGGGACCAATGTTGCTGTTGACCTGCCTTCTGCTAAAGCGACCCCTGTTACTGATCCGCCTTTGTAGTTTTTCCTTGTTTATTTCTGCTTTCTTTGTAATTATGCCTGTGGGCAAAACAGTTTATATTCTGTTTATTTAATAAAAAAATATTTTTTACTATCCCAACTCTTTTTTTTTTATAGTATGTTTTTAAGTTCAAGTCTTTTCTATCATGCTTTTACTTTAAAATTGATCTAAAACTAGTTTTAAGTCAAGACATTTTGGCCAAATTGTTTTATCCAAACAGCACTTAGTTTTCTACTAAGCTGAATGAGTTTTGGCCACCCTTTGGCAGACCTACCATACTTAGGTAGGGCCAAGGTTTGCCTTTGGTTTTTATTTTTTCATAAAGTTTTGGTTTTTATGACCTTCATTGGTCAACTTGCCCAACTTGGACTTGCCCAATTTGGATAGGACCAAATTTTTACACTTAATTTTTGTGGCTTTTATTGGCCGACCTGCCAATTTGGACAAGATCAAATTTTTACACTTAAGTTTTTGTGGTGTTCGTTGGCCGACCTGCCCAACTTGGATAAGACCAAATTTTTATACTTGGTTTTTGTGGCCTTCGTTAGCCGAACTGCCCAACTTGGATATAACCAAATTTTTACACTTGGTTTTCATTTTCCTTTGATGCTTGCTTTCTGGAATGGCATCAGATATGTAGATTTGCTGAATAACACTCAATTTTATTGATAATGTGCAACTTTTGGAAAACAAACTACTGTTGTAGATGATTACATCCTTTGAGAAAAAGAGGACTCCTACTGGTAGAACTTCCTGAGACTGTTGGCATTCCAAGGTCGAGGTAATTTTCGTCTTTCTTCAATAGTTTCCAGCCGGTATGCCCGCACGCCAACCAGGGACACGACTTTGTAAATACCTTCCTAATTTGGGTCGAACTTCTCCTCTACTGGATTTTTAGTTGCCCTCAATACTTTCCTTAGCACCAAATCACCAGGAATGAAAGTTCTTGGTTGGACTCGCTTGTTGTAGGCTTAGCTAAACTGCTGATGATATCCAATAAGTTTGAGTAGGGCAGCTTCTCTCTTTTCTTTAATAAGGTCAAGGTATTTCGCCAAAGTTTGGTCGTTGAGGCCGGTGTTAAATGCTACCGATCTAATAGTTGAAAGTCCAACCTCCAAGGGTATTACTGCTTCCACCCCGTATGCCATTGAGAAAAGAGTTTCTCCTATAGATCTCCTTGGAGTGATTCTGTAAGACCATAAGACACTAGATAGCTTTTCTACCCATCTTCCCTTGGCTTTTTCCAACCTCTTTTTGATTTCATTCAACATGTTCTTGTTTGATATCTCAGCTTTCCAATTGCACTATGGATAGGCCGACGTCGAATAGTAATTTCTGATCCCCAGCCCATTGCAGAATTCTCTAAACATATTATCGTCAAACTAGGTGTCGTTATTTGAAACCAATGCATGGGGTATCCCAAATCTTGTAATGATGCTCCTCCATGCAAATCTCTTAGCATCAACTTTTCTAATAGTCGATAAGGGTTCTACTTCCACTTACTTGTAAGCACCCCATTTTTGCCCACTCAGTAATCTTCGGTCCTTCCGAACTCATATTCAAATTAACATAGACATATACAAGTTCAAATTAACTTTACAAACTCAATCCGATCAATCAATCGCTTCACAGGCCCGCTAGGCACAATAGAGGCAAAATGACTAAAATGCTCTTGTGGCATTGCTCGGTCCAATTCCCATTGTGTCACGGGTTGCCACCCGTGGCACGTCTGGGGTCGCGAGGGACCTTGGCGTGGGGCATGTCTGAGCATGGTTGGCTAGTGGCATGGCAATCTCGTAATTTGTATTTTTCATATTTATTGGATTTGTGAATTATGACTCCTCGAGGGGGTAGGATGTTTCCTCATATCAGTTTGGAGATGGCTCAGAATGCTATTATAAGGGGGGTATGGTGTTGACTCTACCACCTCCTGGTGCTACCAAAAGATACAGCACTCAGGTGAGTCCCCCAAGGGAGTGGGCGAGATTTGGGGGCCGGCTGTGGCACGTGGCTACAGTCCTCATGCTAGTCAAGGGGCTACATGGGCAGCATTGTGTCCGGTGGGGCAGATGTTGGGCATTGGCGTCGAGGATGGGGTTGTGACATTCGCACCCGTTATGCCGCATTCGTATCATGGCGGGGCTTATGCTCATGATGGATTGGGCCTCGATGTGCACACTTGCATGCTGTGTGTCTCGTGTGCACTTGCGCATTAGGTTCAAACTTATGCACACGATCGCTTGGTTTGGCTATCATTGGTGTCGCATGGCACTATGTTGTGGGCTTATCGGTTGCTATTCAGTTGTGCCTATCCTTGCGGGCAACCTTGATGTGGGGCGCTAAGAGCTTCATGGATGAAGGCGTCGTGCCTAACGGGTGATGCTTGGCTCACGCGTATGTCCGGTTGCACATGGCTATATTACTTGTGTTTTGAGAGGGACTAGCTCTAAGCACATTGCTTGTCATGTGTGCGCGCATTTGAGAATGGCGTTGCTATCGCCTATAGCTTAGGTTAGCTGTATGGCTTGAGCATCGGAGGACAGAGCTTATCATGATGTGCAAGACATTACGAATGGATCTTGGATGAGCGTATATTCTTATGCCTCAGTATTTGAGTTTGGCGGGACTATTGCTTGGTGCATATTCGCCTCACGGGTTAATTCCGATGCGTATGATTATGGCGGGTCGCATTACTGTCACCGTGTGGTGCCCGACCTGCCAGCCCGTGACACATTGGCACAGCTTCTTGGACACGATAAGTCCCCATTTTAATCTTAAACTCAATTTCAAGTCTAATTCCAATCCAAGTCAAATCCGGCATGCTTTTTAGAAAGTTGATCCCTCAGGTAGTAAAACTATTCAGTCCGACACATTTTCTAAGAAAACTCTTCAGAACGGTAAGTCCTTTTAAACTCGTCGACTAGGACGAAACCCAAGTTCCCGAGATTATAGAATGATCCACCTTTGGCACCTATTAGCCCGCCAATGAAGAATGTCCATTATTCGGCACGTCTTTCAAGAAAGTTGATTACTCAGACGGTAAGTCCACCTAGCAGCTTCCCGAGTTCAGGTGGTCTCCGGAATGATTGCAAATCGTCAGAGTGGCAGAAACACTCATAAACATCGCAACCATCAAAGTGGCAAAAACACTTGTAACAATTCAACATTAGGAATTGCCAACAAACCTCCTATGTCACGGGATCGAATTCGCCTCTTGACCGTGACACGTTTACCAAAGGACGAGATACCTTCAAAAACCAAATCGTCACACACCGCCATAATGACGAAAACACTCAAAACTCAGGTCAACACCAATGCCTGCTAGCCTACTCCTATGAAAAATGACCAAATTGTCCCTTGGGTCATTTTTGACACGTTTCTCGAGAAAGTACCTAAGTCTTTAGAACTGTAAGTCTACCCTTCCAAGATCATTCCAAAGACGATCTGGCATGTTTAAGTGCCTTCTAGTCGATTCCGGGACCATTAGGTCAAAATGACCATTTTACCCCTAGGTATCTCAATGCCTCTGGGAACCACGCCGGCTCTGGATATCAAACCAGTAACCTCATGAGAATGTTTTTAATAGTATTCCCAATCTTCTAATACCTTCCCAGATCATTCCGAGTCAATTTCGGCAAACTCGATGCAAAATGACCATTTTGCCCTTGGGGAGCCGGTTGCCTTTTCTAACCACACCGACTATAGGTATCAAATCAGAAACCTTTCGAAACGCAATAGATAGTATTTCCAACCTTCAGGTCCCCTCGTGGAAAATTCCAAGTCCATTTCGGCAATTTTTCAGTCAAGTTGACCGTTTTGTCCCTAAAAGCTCGGTCGACAATTCTAATCCTTTTTTTCAAGTCTATTACCCTTGAGATACTAATTTAGGGGTTTCAACCCATTTTTGGCCTTCCGGACCCTACCCGGCCTTTCAGAACATTTCCAAACCTGCCGAAGTCACTCCTAGTGGAGCTAAGCCAAAAAATGAATGGTTGTCACTAGGACAAGCACCCAAATCTTCTGTCTTGTGTATCATGGGTCGAAGATATGTTTCTTGCCGCCTTAAAAAGTTTCCTAAGTGGTTGGTGCCACTACTAGTGGTGCCATGCCAAAAAATGGTCTGGCCATTGTATCTTTAAGCCGCCTAGCGCCACTACAACAGGCACCAAGTTGGTTTAAAGTGTCTATAAATATAGAGTCTCCTCTTGCGTGAAGGGGGTCAGCAATCTAGCTCCAGAAACTCTCTCTCGATATACAGCCCTCAAACTCTCTCCAAACCCTAGTTTTCTTAAGTTTTCTCAAACCCTAGCCCCCATACACTTTAACTCTAGCATACATATACTTAATACGCGCCTATACGAGCCTCCAAGCCGACCATTGAAGACTCAAGATGCTGCAATCTCAAAGCTCCCAAAAATCAAAGCGAAGTAAAGCAATAAGACATGCAAATCAAAAAAGACACAAGGTTGGTTATTTACTAACGTTTATGCAATTCTCCCCTCTCTCTTCTTTCTCCTAATCCACTTGGGTTTTCTTCTATTTTAATCCCCTATCTTCTTCCCCTCCCCCCCTCCCCCCCTCCCCCCTTTCTTTCATGCTTGAAATAAGGAAATCCCCGATTCATGTGTAGGAAAAATAGTTGAAAGTCACTTTGTCATATTTTCAAATCTTTATTGTTTTCAAAACCACAATCCTAGAATGGTTCTAATCTTCTTATAGTTAGAGTCGTTTAGGAAAGTGAGATATTTTTAGAGACTTGTAAAAGTCCACATTTCATTCGCTTTACAAATCGCTTTTTCAAATCTCTTTTCAAACTTTTTTTTCAACCTACTTTCTAAAAACTCTTTTCAAAAATTTTCTTCCTAAAAACTTTCTTTACAAAACTTCTCTTCAAATTCCTTTCCAAAAACTCTTTTCAAAAGTTTTACTTTCTAAAAACACTGTTCAAATTTCCTTCCTAGAAACTCCCTTCAAAAAATTTACTTTCCAAAATCTCCTTTTCTTGAAACCCAAGTCAAGCCCTATAGCCAATGATTAGGAAATCCTAATTTCTACTTTCCTTTTTCACATGCAATCATATCTTTTCAAAATTCTATTTTCTACATTAAACTCTTAGGTTTCCTAAACCACTTTTTCCTGTCAAATCATATTTTCTAAATTCAAGTTTTACAAATCTCTTCCTTACCAATTCCATGTCAAATCTAGTCTTCCAACTTAGGAAACCAAATCTAATTCTCCGTTTTTGTAAACAAAATGAAATCATCTCTTTTTGGAAATAGAAATCAAATCTTTCTTAATTCAATCCTTTTCTAATTCTAGACTTTCCCAATGTTAAACTTTTCCAAATTTCAAACTTTTCAATATTTCTAAATTAAAACCTTTCCTAATTTCGAAACTTTCTAAATCTTTCTTAAATCTAAGACTTTCCAAAATCCAAATCTTTCTGAATTCTAAATCTTTCTTAATTCTAACTTTTCAAATTCGAATATTTCCAAAATTAACTTTTTCTTAGAAGTAAACTTTCCTAATTTGAAAACATTTCAAAATTAAAATCTTTTCAAATTCAAAACCTTCCTATAATGGACCTTTCCTAAAATAAAACTTTTCTAATTTGGCACTTTCCTAAAATGAAACTTTCCTAACTTCAAACTTTTCAAAATTCTAAAATTTTTCAAAGTCCAATCTTTCCGAAACTTTAACTTCTCTAAATCCATTCCAAATCAAATTCTTTTCAAATCAAATCTCTTTTTTAAATCCAACTCTTTTCTAATCTAATCTTTTCAAATCAAATTTTTCAAAACCTAAAAATGTCCATTTTCAATCGAACTCTTGTCCGAACTACGACTGACCTGATTCCTAAAAAGGGATACGTAGGCAACCCTCATGGGTGCGGTCATAACTTTTTCCAAGTTTCCAATTTCATAATTATTTTCAAATTTTCAATTCTATAATTTCTTTCAAGTTTCTAATTTCGTAACTTTTCTTAAGTCTCCAATTCCATAATTATTTTCAAACTTTCAATTGCATGAGCTATTTCATGTTTCAAATTTCAAAATCTATTTTCGAGTATCTATTTTCAATTTCTAAAACCTACTTTCTGATTTCAAATCAAGTTTTCTTTTCAAATCTCTTTTCAAAAATTGAATTAAGTCTTTTCAAAACCACTTTCAAAATCAAAGTCTTTTTTTACACTTGCATATTATGCATCATGTCAAACTTCTCTTTTCAAAATTCTTTTCTAAAGTGGATAGTTTTTGACATATATTAATCAAAGATTTTGAATGAGTGAACCTAGAGTGAATAAACATATGGGTACCACAAAGGCAGGATAGGGTGATGATTTAGTGCATCTTCCTTATACATAATCTACCTCCAAACTTAGATCACTGTTTTCAAATATCAAAATGGAATTGTTTTCAAAAAGGGCTTACACTTTTCCAAAGGTTGCCAAACAACCTTCTTTCTTAAAAACCCTCTCTTGAGGAAGTTTTCAAAATCTTTTCAAAAACCTTAAATGTAATCTTTGGATTGTGCTTAGATTTAGGTGACATAACTCACCTTAATCAAGTTAGGTAGCGACTCCAAATCTTTTCCAAAAACCCTTATTCAAAATCAATTTCTAATTCAACCTTAGTCGTACTTAGGAGGATGAGTTCTAATGAGTGAGCACTGTGTTTTTCTCACTTGTCTTTTTCGAATGCGAAAAATCAGGGCACGACAACTGGCGACTCCACTGGGGACTCTTAGAGGGTTAGGCCAATGCCATGTCGATTCACCCTCACCCATTTGGAGTCTTTGATTAATTTTTCCAATTCTAACCACTTTAAAACTTTCAAAATCAAATGTTTTCAAGTTGTTTTCAAAAACATGTCATTGCTTGCATTCAATTACATCCAATTATTCAATCTTGCATTAAGTTTGTCATTCAAAGTACTGACTTTTGCATATTTATTTTTTGTAGGTGGACTTGTGTTCACATTTTGCTTCATGTTGTATTAATTGTTATGTATACATGAATGTATGGAATGGACAAGATGGATGGGAGTCATATGTAGGAACAAATGAGGAATGATGAAAAGGGTGATTTCCAAGAAGATATAATAAGCAACGATGAAAATTGTGATTTTCAAGAAGTTATGATGTCAAAGGCGTCTTTAGTAAAGGAGATATTGTATTCGTGGTGATCCTCAAAAGAAGATACTGTCATCCCAAAATATAAATGAAAAAGTTGGCATCTCCAAAAGTCGACTTAGTAACAAATTTCTTGATGAAAAAAAAAATCTTAAATTAGAAGGCAGAAAGCGTTCTAGAATAACAACAAGAGTATGAAGGGAAGAAGAAAGCAGTGAATGGAAGTTAAATTGCCAAAGATGATCATTGGTCTTTCGAAACCCCACAAGTGATAATTTTGAGCCTTTATACCCTTTCATTCATAAACTCCTTAACCTAGTCTATGTTACGGTCCAAATTAAAATCAACTCTAATCAAAGAAAATTGCTTAGTCTAAATAAGCCTAAACAATACCAAGACAAGTAGGATGAGAAAGAAAAACTGGAAAGGAATGCAAGGGCAATCTCATGCTCCAAGGTGTGCTTAGATGGTTTTGGTTTAAACAACCCGCTAAAAGAAGATCTTTGAGCTTAAATATCCCTTCATTTTTTACAACCCCTAAACCCAGCCTACATTATGGTCCTAAAAGAAGTCTTCTTGAATTAAAGGCCTAACTATTTATCGCTCTGCAAAAGGCACACAAGATGTCGCCCAAGCCACAGTGGCATTTTGAAAATCTAAGAGAGAAAACCAAGTGAGGTCAGAAAAAACCCCAAATAGCAACCCTGTAGAAAGTAGGGATAAGATAGTAAATCAAAAGGTCAAGATCCCGGGAGAATGGTGCAAGTGTTATCCCACCCCGATAAAAATGGGACAAAACTAAATGGGACAGAATCCTAGCAGGAAAACAGAATACCGAGAGTATGAACCCTAGGGCAATCTTGGGATATTCTTCATAAATAGCTTATATACATGTAGTACTAATACATTCATGTCATATATAACCTGTACATCCGTCAAATTCCTGTGTAGTTTGTGTCTATTCATGCATTCATAAAAAAAAAAGATAGCACATGCATTCAATTCTATTTCTGTATATACATTCATTAAAAAAGTATAACATGCATTCAATTCCATTCCCATATGTGCATTCATCGAAAAGTATAATATGTGTCCACCCATTTACCTGTGCATTTTTAGAATTGGTATAAATAAATTGTTTTTACATAAAACCTTGCTTTATGTCTTTCTCTCTCTCTCTCTTAAATAGGGAACAAGGAACGAGCAAAGCACAAAAAGGAGCTAAAAAAAAAGATAAGAACATTCTTGAGAATGCAGTGAAAACCCGAGAGGGCGCCATAGGTAAAAGAGTAAGAATGTGGCAAAATATAAAACTGTCGACCTTAGTGAAAACCTGCAAAGGCGCCTTGGTGCAAAAATGACAGAGCTGGGACTGGTGAAAACCCTCATGGGTGCCAGTAGTAAAAATATCAACAAAAAAAAGGGGGACTAGGGCATAAGAGATAATCCGATGCATGAGCATTCCTAGAAGTCATGAGTATGAAAGCAGCAGTGAGAAAGTCAGAAGGTATCTCGAAAAGCATTCTCCGAATTAGTCCAAGTCAAGGCTAAAAGAAGCAAAGGTTCCCCTCTCGGGGCAATAAGTCAGTCAGAGCGTCAAACACAAAGGAGAATCAATAAATCTAGGAGTGAGGGATAAAAATATATCGCTCTCCATCATCATCAGAAGAGGAGTTAACTAGAGAAGGATCAACCGGCTCGCCACCCATAAGAGGAGCACTCGAAAAAGCACCAACCATTAATGATCTAAGCCAACCCCGCTCATAGTCTACACATTTGGCCAGAAGCATATCCCTCTCTTGGGTAAGGGACTCCACGGTCTTTCGCAAAGACTAAATATCAACAATATCATCCTCTAAGGGAGTGAAAACGTCTGGAGCATCTCGTGACCATTTATGTTCCCATAAAGTACCCAAGGGTAGGTTATCGTGTGTCGATCTAGCCGCTGCTAGCTGCATCTCTAAGGAAGCTACCTCAGTGTCTCTCGCCCTCAACCTATCATGCAATACCTGTATCAATCTTCAGTTTTACCACTTGTGACGACATCCCTGAACAATCATAGCTGTCAAGAAGTCTGTGTACCTCACAGGGGCAACGGAGTCTCAAAGAGAAGATCCCCAAGCCTCTTAGGACCTAACACATATTGTTGGAGCCAATAATGATAGTTTTCAGTCTCAAGGGGCCTATCAGAAAATGGATCGTCATCATCCACATGAGGAAGCAAAGATGCCATGTATCCATAACTCTCTCTACCAACGCTCATGAGATCGACACCTTAAAGATAAGGATAAGCTCAGTCACAGATGCTAGATAGGGGATATCCTCACTCCTACTGAGCTGTTGCAAAACTCGAATCCCAAAGAGGGGGTGATGCTCGTAAGCCCGCTAAGGGCATGAAGGCCCTCTCGGAAGGTCGAGCTCTCAAGCAATTCTTACCAACCAATCCTGACTACCACTTGACCGTGCCCAATCTCATGACCGTGCCCAGGCCGCAACAGTCCGTGGGAATCTCACAATAGCTCTCTGAGACCTTACCAAGGAGCATATATGGTCAAGCTCAAGGTATCATGTATGCTGGAATAGAGGAGTAACAAATAAATGCCCAATCACCCAAAGCTGGAAGAGTGCAACACATCCACGAAAATGAGCATCAACCCTCTGCTAAAATCTGGTAAGGCTCACAAAGGTATCCCCCACAAGCATGGAAGCATAGGAGTGCCCCTCACAAACTTTGGTGAGCAATGCACATAATCAGTAGTCAACCAAATCATCTCCTCGTGGAAACATCAAGAAGTTCAGAAGAAGTAGAGATAAAGCAACCATGCGAGAAACAGACCAGTCTTGAGAAGTATGCCAATCACCCGAATAAGCCCTCATACCCATTGTAAATGCAAAGCGGGAAAATAGGAACTCCACTGGAACTTAAGGAAACTGAGGTAGAAAAGTAAATGAAAGAACTGCGCGCCAGAGTCCAAGCTGGGATGAGACAACCACGATGTAACCGTCAGGGAAGATAGGTCCCAGAATGTCAGCAGAATCAAGGAGAAAACTATACTCGTGAGGAGTGGGAGTAAGCTCGCACTCTCCGAAGCAAAAAAGAGACAAGCTAGGCATCCAAAAGGAAATCATTGTCTCCATGAATCTTGGAATAAGCTACATCAACAGGAGTGAAGCCACCCGACCAAAGGACCGGCAAAAGATATCCCGCTCATCTGGGGGATAGTTGTCATGCCAAGCTCTCAGCCACTTAAAATTGCGTCTGCCCACCTGAAGATCAAAGGTAAGAATGTCGACATATGGTAAGTACAGCTCAAAAACGTAAAAGAAATAAAAAGAGGAAAAGGAAAAAATGAAAAAAAAAATTCAAATGACAAGTCAAAATGAATTTTCGCCACATTGTGATCTTTAAAAGTCAAGTTTCGAGTCAAAATGAATTTTTAGACATTTTGATTTTGAAAAGTTAAGTTTCAAGGCAAATTGAATTTTCTACACATTTTGTCTGTCAAAAGTTCAATTTTCGAGTCAAAATGAATTTTCTATACATTTTGTCTTTAAAATTTTCAATCCAAGTCAAAATGAATTTTCTACACATTTTGTCTTCAAAAATTCAAGCTTCGAGTAAAATTAATTTTCTAAATATTTTGCCTTCACATGTTCACAATTTCAAGTCAAAATGGAGTTTTTTACATGTTTTGTCTAAGTTTCAAATCAAAATAATTTCTAAACTTTTTCCTTCTAAGAGTTTATCTCAAAATCAATTCCGAGGTCTTTTAACCTTAACCTTCCCTTTCCAAATTTATTTCAAAATCAAAAACCAAAGTTCATTTTCAAAATTACATCTCAAAAATTTTCAATCAAAATCCATCTCAAAATTTTTCTAAGTTTCTTCTTCAAAAGATTTCTACTTCAATCAAGTTTCAAGATTTTCTAAAAATTCTTCCTCCAAATTAAGGTTTCAAATTCTCAAAATTTCCTCCTTCCAAAGTTCTTATCAATTTCGAAGTTCTCTAAACCCCAAAATTTATTTTCAAAAATTTCCTAAGTGTTTGCCTTAAGAGTCTTATTCAAAATTCCATTTTCAGAAATTCTTCCTAAGTTTTTCCTTCAATAGTTTTAGGCTTCCCTGAGTTTCTCAGGACCTTTTCTGCCAAAAAGACCCTACTCTCAGGGCTTTCTTAACTTTTTTCTTGAAAAATTTTGATTTCAAAAACACCTTTCCCGGTTTTCTAACCCCTTTTTTCAAAAATAATAAAAATAATAAATAAAAAAGGTTTCATTTCAAAATCATTTCCTCTCTTTTTCAAAAACTTTTTCCTTCAAAAAGTTTAATTGGGTTTCCCAAGTTTTATCCTTCAAAAGCTCCGTATTCAAAAAAATTCCAAAGGTTTTTAAACTTGCCTCCTGAAAAAGATTTTTTTTCTCAAAAATGTTTCATAGATTTCCTAAGATTTTTCCTTCAAAAGCCTCGTTTTTAAAAAATTT
The DNA here is from genome assembly GCA_033060915.1 of Euryodendron excelsum. Classification (NCBI taxonomy): domain Eukaryota; kingdom Viridiplantae; phylum Streptophyta; class Magnoliopsida; order Ericales; family Pentaphylacaceae; genus Euryodendron; species Euryodendron excelsum. The sequence continues at coordinate 9,714,125 of CM065398.1, read as the reverse complement.
CGGGTTTTAAAGCGTTCACCTCAAAAAGCCTATTTTTAAAAAAAAAATTAGGTTTTCAAACTTTTTCCTTAAAAGTTTTGTTCCAAGTTTCAAAAGGTTTTTCAAAGCCCTTTTATTTCAAATCCAAATCAATCAATTTTAGAAAGCAAGTTCAAAGTCATTTCAAACAATCAACATGAATTTCAAAAATCAAGTTTTCAAATTTCCAGATTTCAAAAATCAAGACAATTCAGTTTTTAAAATCAAAACTCCAATCACTCCAGTCTTCAAGAATTTTCAAGGTCCATCCCTCCGATCACCTCGCGATCAACATGGGACTCTTACTTCATCATTTTCTGCCTTCGTCAAGCAAAGACAGAAAAAGAAAGGCAGCTGTAATCTCCCATTTTTGCCCACTCAGCAATCTCCTGTCCGTCTGAACTCGTATTTAAATCAACATAGACATATTCAAGTTCAACTTAACGTTCCAAACTCAATCCGATCAATTAATCACTTCACGGGCCCGCTAGGCCCAATAAAGACAAAATGACTAAAATGCCCTTGTGGCATTGCTCGGCCCAATTCTCATTAGCACGTCTTCTTGGAGACGATAAGTCCCCATTTTAATCTCAAACTCAATTTCAAGTCTAATTCCAACCCAAGTCAAATTCGCCACGCCTTTCGAGAAAGTTGATTCCTCAGGCGGTAAAACCATCCAGTCCGGCGCATTTTTTGAGAAAACTCTTCAGAATAGTAAGTCCCTTCACCTGGTCGATTGGGACAGAACCCAAGTCCCCAATATGGTAGAACGGTCCACCTTTGGAGCCTGCTATCCCACTAATGAAGAATGTTCGTTATTCGGCACATCTTTCAAGAAAGTTGATTCCTCAGACGATAAGTCCACCTAATAGCTTCCTAAGATCAAGCAGTCTCCAAAATGAACATGAACCGTTAGAGTGAAGGAAACACTTATAAACATTGCAACCGTCAAAGTGGCGGAAACACTCGTAAACAGGTCGACATTGAGAATTACCAACAAATCCTCTATGTCACGAGACCGAATTCGCCTCTTGGCCGTGACACGTTTACCAAAGGATGAGATACCTTTGGAAAATAACTCGTCATATACCGTTAGAGTGAAGGAAACACTCAAAAGTCAGGTCAACACCAGTGCCTGCTAGCCTCCTCCAGTGAAAAATGACCAAACATGCCGTTGGGCCATTTTCGGCACATTTCTCAAGAAAGTAACTAAGTCCTTAGAACAGTAATTTCACCCTTCAAAGATTGTCCCAAAGAAGATCCGGCATGTTTAAGTGCCTTCCAGTCAATTCTGGGCCAATTCCGGGACCATTAGGTCAAAATGACCATTTTGCCCATAGGCATCCAAATGCCTCCGGGAGCCACGCCGACTCTGGGTATTAAACCAGTAAACTCCCGAGAATGTTTCTAATAGTATTCTTGATCTTCTAATACCTTCCCGCATCATTCTGAATCAATTCCGGCAAACCCGTTACAAAATGACCGTTTTGCCCCTGGTAGGCTGATTGCTTTTTCCAACCACATTGGCTCTGGGTATCAAACCAGAGACCTTTCAAAACACTCTAGATAGTGCTTCCAACCTTCGGCTTCCCTCATGATTGCCTCATCCATGCTGGTGGTTTTCCAGTCGAGCTGACCGTTTTGCCCCTAAAAGCTCAGTCGACAATTTTGACCCTATTTTTCAAGTCTGTTACCCCTAAAACACTATTTCAGGGGTTTCTATCCATTTCTAGCCTTCCGGACCCTTCCCGTCCTTCTAGAACATTTTTGAACTTGTCAAAGTCACTCCTAAGGGAGGCAAGCCAAAAAAATGCATGGTAGTCACTAGGACAGGCACCCAAATCTTCTGTCTTGCATATCAAGGGTCGAAGATATGTTTCTTTCCGCCTTAAAAAGTTTCCTAAGTGGCTAGTGGCACTACTAGTGGCGCTAATCCTAGTGGCGCAAGTGCATCTTTACGCCTAATGCCACTGCAACAGGCGCCAAGTCAGTTTAAAGTGTCTATAAATACAAAGTCTCCTCTTGCGTGAAGCGGGTCGGCAATCTAACTCCAGAAACTCTCTCTTGATATACAGCCCTCGAACTCTCTCCAAACCCTAGTTTTCTTGGGCTTTCTCAAAACCTAGCCCCCATACACTTTAACCTTAGTACGAGCCTCTAAGCCGATCATTGAAGACTTAAAATGCTGCAGGCTCAAAGTTTTCGAAGATCAAAACAAAGTAAAGCAATAAACCAAGCAAATCGAAGAAGACACAAGGTTAGTTTTCTATTTACATTTATGCAATTCCCCCTTCTCTCTTGTTTCTCCTAATCCACTTGGGTTTTCTTCTATTTTAATCCCCTATCTTCTTTCCCCCCTTTCTTTCATGCTTGAAACAAGGGAATCCCTGATTCATGTGTAGGAAGAATAGTTGAAAATCACTGTGTCAAGGGCTTTCTTCTAATTTAATCTTAGACCACGTGCGTTCAGCCCCCTTGATTATGTGGTGAAACCTAAACCTTAGATGTTCACAACCCTACTTACATTGTGCATATCATAATCATACATCTTTTCAAAAACATTTTCTAAACTTGTTTTCGAAACTTGCATCAAAAATCTTTTTCAAAACTTGCATTAAATCTTCTTTTTCCAAACTTATTTTCAAAATCACAATCCTAAGATGATTCTAGCCGTTCCATGGTTAGGGTTATTTTAGAAAAGTGTTGCATAAGTTTTGGGTATAAACCCTAAAATTGTTTTTATTAAAATCACAATCTTAAAGTGATTCTAGCTATTCTATGGTTAGGGTCGTTTTAAGAAAGTGTCATATTTAAGAAGACCAATATGGTCCATGTTTTCAAATCTTTGTTGTTTTCAAAACTACAATCCTAGAATGGTTCTAATCTTCTTATGATTAGAGTCGTTTAGGAAAGTGAGATATTTTTAGAGACTTGTAAAAGTCCATATTCCATTCCCTTTACAAATCACTTTTTCAAATCTCTTTCCAAACTTCTTTTTCAACCTACTTTCTAAAAACTCTTTTCAAAAATCTCCTTCCAAAAACTTTCTTTCCAAAAGTTCCGCTTTCCAAAACTTCTTTTCAAACTCCTTTCCAAAAGCTCTCCTCAAAAGTTCTACTTTTTAAAAACACTCTTCAAGTTTCCTTCCTAGAAACTCCCTTCAAAAGATTAACTTTCCAAAAGCTCTTTTTCTTGAATCCTAAGTCAAGCTCTAGAGCTAATAATTAGAAAACCCTAATTTTTACTTTCCTTCTTCACATCTAATCATAGCTTTTCAAAATTCTATTTTCTACATCAAACGCTTAGGTTTCCTAAACTTCTTTTTCATGTCAAATCATATTTTCGAAATCCAAGTTTTTCAAATCTCATCCTTTCTAATTCCATGTCAAATCTAGTCTTCCAACTTAGGAAACCAAATCCAATCCTCCGTTTTTTAAAGCAAAATGAAATCATCTCTTTTTGAAAATAGAAATCAAACTTTCTTAATTCAATCATTTCCTAATTCTAGACTTTCCTAATGTTAAACCTTTCCAAATTTTAAAATTTTCAATCTTTTTAAATTTAAACATTTCCTAATTTCAAAACATTCTTAATCATTCTTAAATCTAAGACTTTCCAAAATTCAAATCTTTCTAAATTCTAAATCTTTCTTAATTCTAACTTTCCAAATTCGAATATTTCCAAAATCAACTTTTTCTTAAAAGTAAAACTTTCCTAATTTGAAAATTTTTCAAAATTAAAATCTTTTCAAATTCAACACTTTCCAAAAATGAAACTTTCCTAATTTGGCACTTTCCTAAAATGGAACTTTCCTAAGTTCAAACTTTCCAAAATTCTAAATCTTTCCTAAACTTTAACTTCTCTAAATCAAATTCTTTTCAAATCAAATCTCTTTTGCAAATCAAACTCTTTTCTAATCTAATCTTTTCAAATCAAACTTTTCAAAACCTAAAAATGTCTATTTTCAATCGGACTCTTGTCCGAACTACGACTGATTTGATTCCCAAAAAAGGAATACGTAGGCAACCCTCATGGATGCAGTCATAACTTTTTTCAAGTTTCCAATTTCATAATTATTTTTAAATTTTCAATTCTATAATTTCTTTCAGGTTTCTAATTTCGTAACTTTTCTTAAGTCTTCAATTCCATAACTATTTTCAAACTTCCAATTCCATAATTTATTTCATGTTTCAAATTCCAAAATCTATTTTCGAATCTCTATTTGCAATTTCTAAAACCTACTTTCCGATTTCAAATAAAGTCTTCTTTTCAAAAATCAAATTAAGTCTTTTTAAAACCACTTTCAAAATCAAAGTCTTTTCTTGCCCTTGTATATCATGCATCATGTCAAACTTCTCTTTTCAAAATTCTTTTCTAAAGTGGATAGTTTTGGACATATATTAATCAAAGATTCCGACTGAGTGAATTTAGGGTGAATGGACATTTGGGTACCACAAGGGCGGGGTAGGGTGATGGCTTGGTGTGTCTTTCTTACACGTAATCAACCTTCAAACCTATATCACTGTTTTTAAATATTAAAATGGAGTTATTTTCAAAAAAGACTTACACTTTTCCAAAGGTTGCCAAACAAGCTCCTTTCTTAAAAACCCTCTCTTGAGGAAATTTTCAAAAGCTTTTCAAAAGTCCGAAGTGTAGTCTTCGAATTGTGCTTAGTTTTAGGTGACCTAACTCACCTTAATCAAGTTAGGTGACGACTCCAAATCTTTTCCAAATGCCCTTATTCAAAATCAATTTCTAATTTAAACTCAGTCGCACCCGTCCTTCCAGGCGGATGAGTTCTAACGAGAGAGCACTGTGTTTTTCTCACTTGTATTTTCTCAGTGCGAAAAATCGAGACGCGACACCACTAAGTGAAGTAATCAGTTGTCACTATAAGAAACCTTTTGTTCCCTGGAGCTCAGGATAGCGGTCTGACTATGTCTAACCCCCATTATGCAAAAGGCCAGGGGTTGGTAATAGTTGTGAAGTCCTCGACAAGCTGGTAAATTATCAGTGAAAACTTCTGGCACTTTTCACATTTCAGAACATACTAGGTGGCGGCTTGCTGCATATAGGGCCACTAATAGCCTTGAGAAATAGCTCGGTGCGCGAGAGATTTTTTGCCATCATGACTCCCACAGATACCTTCATGAATTTCAAACAAGATGCCCTACACTTTGTCCGGGTGGATACAATGCAAATAGGGGCCAGTGAATGATTTTCTATACGGCTCCTTGTCGGGCTATAGCCAGTACTTCAACAACTTGTGCTTGATTCTTCTGGCCTCGTTCTTGTCTATCGGCAACTCATCTTTGTCGAGGTAAGAGATTATCGGGTCCATCCAAGATGGCCCAATTGTTCAATAGCCAAAGCTTGCACTTCTTCTTGAAATATGTTTGGGCTAGGCAATGTCTCCACATGAATTATTCTCTTTGATCCTGACTTTAGGGTCGCTGCCAGTGTTGCCAAGGCATCAGCATAAGCGTTGTTGTTGCGACCGATCTGATGGAGCTTGTATTTACTGAATTTGCCAAGCAACTCTCTTGTTTTTTCTAGGTACTGCACGATCCTGTCATTTTTGGCCACGTACTCACCCATTATCTAGTTAACCACCAACTGGAAATCTGAATAGATGAGTATTTCAGCAATCTTAAGCTCTATAGCTCGATGCAGGCCGGCGAGCAGAGTCTCATATTTTGACTCGTTATTTGATGTAGTAAACTCTAACTTTATAGCCTGCTCTAGTGCCATGATGTTTGGCGTGATTAGGACTATGGCCGATCTTGCCCCCCTATCGTTGGACGCTCTGTTGACAAAGAGCTTCCAATGATCAGCAATCTCCCATAATTTCAAGGGGGGATCACAACTTGGTTGATCAACATCAAGTGTCTGAATGGCTTCCTCGGGCAGTTCAATAGAAAATTTAGTAATAAAATCAACAAGTACTTGACCTTTCACTACCGACCTAGGTTAAAATTTGATGTTAAACTCTCCCAGCTCCACCGCCCATTTTGCTAGTCTTCCTGAGAAATTTGCTCTTTTGAGGAGTAACTTAAGGTGATAATCTGTAAGGACGTTGATGGTATGAGCCCTAAATTAATGCACTAACTTACGTGATGCCATTACTAATGCTAGGGCCAATTTTTCCAATGGCAGATACCTACTCTCTGCCCCCAGAAGAGTTTTACTAATATAATAGACTGGCCTCTCCTACCTGTCTTGCTAACAAAATAGGACGGCACTTACTACATGGTCTGATACTACCAGATAGAGGAAGAGCACTTCATGTTTGAGCGGCATAGAAAGTAGTGGTGGGTGGGCAAGATATTTTTTCAAGTCTGCAAAGGCCTGGTCACAATCAAGACTCCAATTGAACTGCTCTCATTTTTTCAAAAGTCAGAAGAATGGTCGGCACTTATCTGAAGATCGGTTGATCAACTGGTTAAGAGCCAATGCCATTCCAGCCAACTTCTGGACTTCTTTGACGTTCCTCGAGTCTTGGATATTTTGGACTACGCTTATTTAAAGCGAATCCGCTTCAATTTCCCAGTGTGTAACCAAAAATCCAAAAAACTTCTCAAAGCTTACTCCGAACACACATTTAGAGACATTCAGCCTCATTTTATAGTTTTTGAAGATGTTGAACACTTCCTTTAGATAGCCCAAGTGAAGTCTGTTGACCTTACTTTTGACCACCATGTCATCAATGTATACATTGACAGTGTTGTCAATGTTTTGCTGAAACATCTTGGTGACCAATCTCTGATAGGTGGCACTTGCGTTCTTCAAACCAAAGGGCATGATTTTGTAACAAAAGATGCCCCTTAGGGTGATAAAGGCAGTTTTTTCTTGGTCCTCTTCATGGAGTGGGATCTAGTGGTACCCGCAATAGGCATCTAGGAACCTCATCCTCTCAAATCCAGTTGTTGCATGTACGAGCAAGTCGATCTTTGGAAGATGCAAAGGGTCCTTGGGGCATGCTTTATTTAAGTCAGTAAAGTCAACACAAACTCTCCACATGCCGTTCTTCTTCTTTACAACCACTGTGTTAGACAGCAAGCGTGGGTCGTAAACTTCCCTTATTGCCCCCTCTTTAAGGAGCCTATCAACCTCTTCAATTACTACATCCACATGTTGAGTAGCTGCCATTCTCCCCTTCTAGATCATAGGTCGGCACTGTAGGTCCACACTAAGTCTGTGGTAAGCTACATTTGGGTCAATTTCGGGAATGTCATAAAGTGTCTAAGCGAATATTACAATGTACTCTGTTAATAAATTAATCAATGATTTCTCCTCAGAATTGGGTAGCGAGGTACCGAGAATGAAATACTTTTCCTCGTCATGCCAATCTATATAAACCTTCTTCAGGTCCTCAACGACCTTGTTTTCTAGTGACAGCCCGATATTATTAATTGTGGCGTGTCCTCGTAGAGTTCCATCATCTGAACCTTACCCGTTTTTTCCTTCGTGGCGCATACCGTCAGGAAACACTGTTTAGCTGCTACTTAATCCCCTCTTATCTCTCCTGCTCCTCCCGTAGTGGGGAAACGGATCAACTGATGATAAGATAAAGGTATGGCCTTCATGAGGTGCAACTATGTCTGACCCATGATTGCGTTGTAGGTGGAAGGCATATTAACCACCAAGAACTCTGTCTGAATAGTGATTTCTCCTGCAGTAACCGGGATAGTTACCTTTACCATCAATCAGGGGGTTCAGAGATGGCTGGAGATCGAAATCCTTCAGTCCCAGATTTTTGAAGAGGTCATACTACATGACTTCGGAGGGCTTCCCTGGTCAATCAGCAGCCTTTTCACATCACAATCTCCCAATTGTAGCGTTACCACCAATGTGTCATTATGTGGCAATTATACCCGTGCCAAGTCATTATCGGTGAAGGTTATGGCCTTAGCATTGCTGCCGACCTTTGCCTTTTTGTTTGGGGTTTCCAACTGCATTACCTCCCTGAGGTGTGCAGCTTTTTGGATCTCCGCCCAGTATCTGTATGGGTCTACTGTTGTTGATTTTGTCGATCCATGGAGGACATTGATTGCCTGGGCAAGTTCAGTTCTGAGTTCTTTCCATGAAATGGCTTCCTGCTTTACTTGCTCTACCTCCCGCTTCATCTTTTCTCGATCAATATATTGGTCAATGTGTCCTGCCTTTGACAATTCTTCGAAGTGGTTTTTAAGATTTCAGAAATTCTCCATCTGATGCCCCTTTTCTTTATGGTAAGAAGAGAACTTCCTCTAGTCTCTAGCAGCAGGGTCTCCTCCCAACTTTAGGGGGCACTTGAAGAAGGGCTTGTCTCATATTTGGCGCAAAATCTTGTAAATTGGGTTCTTGAAGGTTGTGTTGATCCCTTCTGTCACCTTCTTGCCTTGATTGTTGTTGTTCTCCTCACGTGCACCCATCTTTCTTCTCTGTTTTCTCGTCAATCTTCTCATGTGTCGGCTGTGCTACATCTTCTTTCACTTGTGCATACTGTTCAATCCTTAGCATCAGGTTCTATACCCGGGTGACTGGTTTCTTCATGAGGAATTGCCTTAACCAGTGTTTTCTGGGAAGGCGGGCCAGTTATGAACTGTGCAATAACCAGCTGCTTATTATAGTCCTCTATTTTATTATAAGCCTCCCAGTATCCCCTTGCATATGCCTGTAACCCCTCATCATCTTTCTTCTGTAAAGTCAGCAAGTAGTCCACCTCCTTGGACTGCTTGTTGTTTGCTATGAACCGATTAGTAAATAGCTCAGCAAGTTGTCTCCAGCTTGATACTGATCAAGACTGCAGCTTGTCAAACCATCGTAGAGCCACCTCTCCCAAGCTTGGAGGGAAAACTTGGCACATGAGTGAATCAGTATAGCTCTATAGTGTCATCATCTGCTTATAATGCCGAACATGGGTAATGAAATCCGACTTTCCATCATAAAGAGTAAACTTTGGTGGGGCGAATTTCCTGGGAGGTCGGCGAGTCTCAATCTCTTCTATAAAGGGAGTGGAAGCAATCTGGTTTAGGGCTCTTTTGGCTATATCCTGGGTTGTCTGTCCCTTATGATGCTTATCTCAGTTATCTAGTCGGTCGTTCAACCACTTGTGTCAATCCTGCTGCTTTGGCTCGACCCTTGCCTGGTCTCTTGCTGGTGTTCAATTCCTTTAAGGCTACCGATGTTCCTATTGGTCCATGTAATGCCCTATACTAGTAGTGTAGCTCCCAGTTAAACGTGCGGCTGGGGGGCTCATGTTTCTTGAATTCGTCCTCATTCTCTGTCGCCGATCTGGGTATCTATCGGGTACTCATCCATCTCGTCTGGCAATCACTTCCCTCATAGCTTCAATAGTTAAGCTGAGGTGGGCAATCTCTTCATCTTGTTGTCGGAGTTCCCGCTCAGTTGTTCGAAGCGATAAATTGTTGGGTACACGACCACTAGATGGTGATGAATTCAGGTTCCTGCGATGGTTCCTTTGACAGTTTGGATTTTGGATATACTGTGGAGCCCGTCCTAGACCCTCTTATCCTTCCCGATGGTTGCCTCCAGAGAATCAAATTTCTGATCTGATAAAACATCCTCCTGGAGTTCGCACCAAATCATCATCATGCCAATTTGACTGGTGAGTGTTGTCTTGACTACGGAAGTCATAGCTATCATCTAGTTCCCTATTGATGGGATCGACTCCTCCTCCGAGATAACTGGTACTCATCGTTGTATTAGACCTTCCCACAGATGGCACCAATTATAGGTGGGATTTTAGAAAGGCCTGGTTGAACTCTCAAACCGAATCAACGAGCTCGAACAATCTACAAGAGAAAGAAGACGATGAGAGTGTCTCAACCCTCTTTGGGCCGCAGGCACTCCGATGATTAAGTTAGCAAGCTTAATCATAATAAATCGAATAAATTATAGAGAGCTAGAACTTAAGTGAATGTACCTTACACTTTAGTGGCAGGGGGTTTTATAGTGTTCGGAATGCCATAATCCCATAGGGAATTGTATTCTATCTCTTCTTAGGAGTTAATCACTTTTGGATAATTATTTAATGTCCTAGTTATTTTAAAAATAGACTTGCATATGCTCAACCAACTTGGGACCTTGATGGATCTGGGCTAACTTTACAACTGTTGGGGCTTTCATCTGGGTATTAATGAGTTTGAGCCCCTCGTGACCTAGGTCGTCTGTATGCTCTTAAATGAGCCTGATTTTATTGTATTAGGCCTTATTATTTTGACCCACAATTTTAATTTTCTATACATCAATTTCTTCAAAAATTAACTCTATTTATAGTATCTAAAATTTAATTAAAAAATTCATTGAACAATCTAACAATATGTATCCTTTCTTTCCTTAATTAATTAAAATCTTTTATGTAAAACTCAATATAAATTATACTACTATATGTTTCAATTCCACAATATTATATGTGGCAACTAACTATCAGTTAAAAGTATTTTGAATTAAAATTCGAGAATTTGACCATTTAAAGTAGAGGATTTTACCGGATTTACTTCCAATTTGCCAATTCAAGGTGCAACTTTGGTGGAAAAATTGGGTTAGGCTATCCTATTTTATACCCATTGCCATTGGACCATTGGATCAGGCAAAAATAAATAAATAAATAATAAAAAGTAAAAAAAATGGAGCTAAAATCTTCCAAATCGAACGTTAGGCTATCCTTTTTCTTTCTTTCTTTCTAACGTTCAGTTTTTTCTCCTATCTTGTTTTTTTCTACCTATGTTTTTGTTTGATTGTTTGTTGAGTGGTAAAGAGGGAAAAGAGGGGACAGGTTTTCATACTCTTCAAAATCTAGAAGTGAAAGCATAAACAAATTAGGAGGGAAAGGGGGCTAAGGGTAGCATATACCATCTTTCAATTTTTTTAATTTTTATTTTGATGACCAAGTATTCAAACTAGCTTGCGCGCACCACAATTAATCTTGAAACTTGTATGTAGCCCTCCATTCTACACAAATAGAGTAATTACGAGTCAAAGATCATAGGACTGGCCCTGAAAAATTAATTACACCTAAGAGTTTTTTAGTCTAAAACCTTAGAGGGAGCAGACCCCCGGCCCAAGCCAATCTCTTGGGGTTCCATCTTTCAATTTCATTGGGCCTTTCTTGACTTTTGTATTGAATGCTACTTGTTTTTATTGAACGACAGCCAATATGCTTGTTGGTCACTAAAAATTGCTAGGCACCCAATCAATGGTGGACCCATAATTTTTGTGAGACACCATGATAAAAAAAAAACATTATATTTTAGCAGTTAAGGTAAAAAGTTTAAATTTTGGGAGCCAGTGCAATATTTTCTATCATAAATACTCAAAAACTATAGGACAAAATTTTGAAAAACTAAGAACTAGTAAAGGAATTTTCAAAAACTAGGGAAATCCAATTAGGACGTAAAGTAATATTGTAATTATATTATGCAAATTATTGAAAATGAGTTCTACCATGAAATTTCAGGTCTATTCCCTAAGTTTTATAGTTAAGATCAGAAAGTGAATAGAATGTAAGTACTTTGGGAGATTATCAAAATATCCTCTAGACTCTAGCCTATACATTTTATGGTTGAGGTTTAATCCAACTGCCTTGGCTAGAACCAAAACGATATAGCCATAAACATTTTTAATATGTCTTATAATTACTTGTATCAACAAGCAGTGGCGAACCTTCGCAGGCCGAGTGGCAGCAGTGGCTACCACTGAGAATTTGAAAAAAAAAAAATTTAACCCGACCCAAGTACCCAATTCAATTATACATGGATTTACCCAAGCCCAATACCCAACCCGACCGGCCCTACCCAACCCAAATATTATCTTCTTGTGGTTTCTCTCGATTCACTCAAAGGCGACACTCTATCAACCAGGCGAAGGCGACGGCGACTCTCTCTCTCTCTCCAAAGGTTCATCACCAACTTCCATCTATGAATTGACGTATATATATAATAGTAGCCACTCAAATTCTAGGGTTCATAGTTAGAGCTCTCAGTTTGATTGTATTATACCATACAAATGCGGGGGTACTGTTAGGGTTGAGTTTTTAGCCGCTGCAGACTCATGGATTTGCACGCATCAAGAGAAGCTTGTGCTGTGGAGGGCAATTTTTATATTTCTGAATCTCTTGTCCTGGTATTGCTTTTTAGGTGTTAAGTTGATCATTATATGTTGTTTGACTACTTGAGTTTTACAGGTTCTAATATCTTCAGATATATGGTGTTTCACAATGCATGATTTGAAAATCTAGGACTACAATTAAAAGTGAAATCTTGGGCAATAGTTTTAATCAGACACTAGATTTGCCCATTAAATTTACAAAAGATTGGATGTTTTGGTTCCTGCCTATTAAATTTACAAAAGACATTGGATTTGCCTTGTTATCTGTCTCAAAATTTTGGTGGTTGATGTATTTTAAGGTAACAGAAATGTTTACCTTTGGCTTTCAGATTAACCTTTCCCCTTCTTTCCCCATGCATCTTTCTCTCCCTAAGTTTCTAAACTTCTGGCCCTGGCCCTTGGGTTTTTCTTTCCTGATAACCTAATTCCTGAGCAACTGAACTACGTATCTTCTTTTCCCTCTTTTTATGCTTTCTCGCTTTTTCCCACTTAAATGTAAATAATTTTTATATTATTTCGGTTGAGTGATTTGTTAATCCATTTGCACAGGGCGGACAATAGACAATGCATTTGCACAGGTGCACAATAAATTTGCATCGGCACACATTTATTATATATTTGAATATGTAGAATTTGTTGAATTAGTGATACATTAACATTAGCACAGGCGCAAGATACATTTGCACAACACACATTTGTTATATATTTGAATGTATATAATTTGTTGAATTAGTGATACATTTGCACTGTTTGAGTTTTTTTATTATTAATTTATTTTGATACAGTTATGAAAACCACAATTGACACTTGTAGTAATTGCTAAAAAACATAAGAAGATTTGTTCATTTTTTAACTTAGTTATAAGTTTGTCAAATATTGTGGGAGTCTCTTGTAAACGTAAGGACATTCTTCGAGAGAGACATTTTGAAAATATTATGAAGGAATTTGCAGTGGTGAAATTATAACTGAGCGAGGTTTGAATTAAGAAGCAACATTGAAAAGAGCGGGAGGCACACATTGGAGTTCACATTATACTACACTTTTGAGTGTGTTTTTGTTATTCTCCTCGTTAATTGATATCCTTGAGGTTGTTGAAAAGGATGGCACACTTTAAGAGTAAAAAGCTGAAGCAAGTGATCTATTGGATGCCATCCAATCTTTTGAATTTGCATTCCAATTGCACTAAATGAAGACGGTCTTGGGAATTTCAAATGAGTTATCACAAGCATTACAAAAAAAAAAAAAAAGATTAAGATATTGTAAATGCTATAAGGCTTATTGAGGTATCCAAGGACCGTCTACAGAAATTGAAAGATAAGAGATGCAAATCTTTGGTGAATGAAGTGTCTTTGTTTTGTGATAAACATTAGATAATCATCTCAAACATGGACGACTTGTTTGTAGTTTAAGGAAGATCACGTCGCAATGCTTAAGAAATCACACATCTTCACCATTATCGTGTTGAACTATTTTATACAGTAGTAGATATGCAACTTCAAGAGTTGAATAACCACTTTAATGACATGAGTATAGAATTGTTATTGTGTATGACATCCCTTGATCCAAGTTCTACATTCTCTTCCTTTAATAAGAGAAAGTTTCTTCGGTTTGTCGAGTTTTATTCTTCTGATTTTTCCCCAATGCAGCTCATGATACTTGATAATCAACTTGAGACTTACTTTCTAGATGTAAGCTTTAATAATCAATTTTCTAAAGTGATAGGGATTAGTGGTCTTGCTCAAAAATTAGTTGAAACGAAAAAGGATATTGTCTATCCATTGGTCTATTTGCTTGTAAAGTTTGCACTAATCTTACTAGTTGCAACTGCATCTGTTGAGAGAACTTTTTTTGCTCTAAATATTATCAAGACTTCACTCCGTAATCATATGGCAGATGAGTGGATAAATAGTTGTTTGGTGACATACATTGAAAGAGACATATTTAACACCATAGACGATAAAGTTATTTTGCAAAAGTTTTAAAATATAAAACAACGAAGGGGATTATTGTAGTTTTTCATATTAATGTAAACATTGTTTTGTCTAAGAAACATTTTTTTACTAATGTTTAGAATTTTGAATGTTATATTATCTTTTCATTTTTTGAAATTTATCATCTTATTAACAAAACAATTGTTCAAGTGTATATTCTGCCTCCACTGAAAAACATTCTTGGGTCTGCCACTATCAATAAGGACTTATTATGTACAGCCAATAAAAGGAACAATTACCTATGTATGTGACTATCACAAGCTTGTGAATTATATTATGATTTAAATATTTTAAAATTTCATGTGAGCCACACGATCAATACTAAAATCATAGTGGTCATCATAGCTTGTGACAATCACATGAGATAATTTCTCTCTCCTAAAAAAGCATCTCCATATACTACATTATACTGCCAAGCTCATCATCTGAACCAATGAAATAACTTTAGATTCAATAATTTGAGCCTAATACTTTTTACAAACCCAAACTAAATATGCTGAAGTACTGGTTAGGCCAAGCTCAGCCTAATATCAGTACTACTCGCTATATTTATGATGTTAATTACAATAAATTAATTCATTTAAAATGATATCAAGATTTTATGATATAATTATATTTAAATTAAGGTTTATCATTTTTATTATATTTTATCTCTTGCATGAAAGTACTAGGCTAGTACGTTATTCAAATATATAAATTTATATATATAGTGAAATAAAATCATATCAACATGAAGTTTAATTTGGAGTAATACAATTATATAAGCACCACAAAAGGTATTGGAATCACATTATACATATAGCGATGATGCAACAAATTTGTATGCCTTTACCAGTCTTGAACCTACAAGGATGAAGAACAATGACACACTGTAAATACTGGTGGGGTGTCGGCCAAAGAGTCTCGAATCTTGCTATGTAGTGTACCTTTCATTTATAGAATATGGCATCATATATCCCCAATGGGGAAGATCTTATGGAGATATTGTAGGAAAAATCATTAAAAATTTCCTTATCTGTGTGTAGGGGAATCCCCGATGTTGGGGCTGAGTATATGCCTGACTTTGAAGGAGTGAGTTTTGCTTATTTACTTAGTAGGGACGATTTTTCTAGCTTTCTGGCACTTGATCCTGAATCTCCTGACCGAGCATGGGCTGGTCTGCTTGGAGTTCGCTGCTCAGTGGGGATCTGTACGAACCTATCATATATATATATATATATAGCAAGGTATTATTATTAAGCACACAATTCACCAGAGGATGAACTCATGGTTATGGGTGAGGACTGATCCGCTACAACGAGGGACTACAGAATAGTTTAGGTTTGGAAGTTTGATGATGATGGATATCGCATTGACAATCATCAAGCTAGAGAACGAGGCTGATCAATAAAGGCCCCACCTCCACGGCCACAGAAGTTGTCAAACTTGTCATAGGCCAGCCAGTCTTGTTCCACCTTGCATGGGAAGCACCATTCCTCCCAAGCTCACCCTTTAATGCTGCTCTAGTACTTGCGCAAGCTTATAGACTAAACTACATATGGATAGTGGGAGGTCATACTCCCCCTACTTTGACAAAATTGCACTTAGATTCTATAGCTTTTGAATATTTTTTATGCAAAAGTACATATTGGTCCCTCTAAAATTTGTAATTTTTTCCTTTTACCTTGTAAAATTTAAGAACTTTTACCTTAACCCTCAAGAAATTCAAAAATTTTACTTTAGCCTTTCAAAATTCAAGAATTTTTGCCTTATTTTCCAAAAAAATTTTACCTTGACTTTTTAAAATTCAAGAAATTTTATCAAGACCTTCAACGAAATTTTAAAAATTTTATTTTGGCCTTTCATGGCCCCTCCTTAACATAATTTATGGTTCCCTCGCTGTCTGACACTAGAGCCACTATAATCTTATATTAGTAGAAGAGAGAGAGATGTTAAACTAGGTGGCAACCCAAGAGGGGGGTGAATTGGGTTTATGATTAAAAAATAAAATTTAATACTCTAATACCCTTAATTTTTAATAGATGAGATGTAATAGAAAAGATATAAAATATTAATCTAGCTAAGTAATGAATAAGACAATCCAAGATATAATCAATGTGAGATTAGTACAAATGATTCAAGTGTGTGTATATCTCAAGTATATCAAGACTATATATAAGAAAGATATTAAGTAAGATATAAAAAGAGAAAAGAGAAGAGATCAAACACAATAATTTAAAGTGGTTCGGTTGGCTACTCTTATGCCAAACCTACGTCCACCTCTAAGGGTCCTTATTTGGACAAATCCACTATTCTTCAAATAGCTTTACACCACTAACTTTCCTGATTGCTAACAAACATTTACATCAAGTGTTTTGTTCCAAAAACACTCAAAAAATAACCCTTTGTTTTGCTCTCCAAAACAAAGCACCAAAAGGATCTTTTTCTCCAAGTGTTCCTCTCAATCACTGAAGAAATAAATCACAAGGGTTTTGCAACCCTTTTGTAAATGAGAGAAAAAAGTTGAATCTCACAATAATAGATACAAAACTCTAAAGAGTTGAATAAAACAATGAAGCTCAAAGATAAAATGGAATGATAAAGAAGTAAAGCTTAAAACTAGAATATTTTAATGAATATCACTTTCTATGCTCAATCTTTGTAATATCTTGCGTGTCATTACTTCTCTTGTGTATATCTATATATAGAGGAAGAGCATTAGATTATTTGCAGCTTAAAATCAACTTATAGCCGTTGAAGAAGTTTGAATACATTTCTTCCAGTTTAAACAAAGTTGCTGCCAGTTAGGTAATTGAATTTCAGATCAGATTACTTTTGTTCCTCCTCAATTTTCACCTTGATAACATTCGAATTTCAAAATATCTATAAGAAAAAAGTTGTAGACATGGACGTTAGCTTTTCAATACCTCAAGAATTAGGTTGATCTAATGGTTAGATCAAAAGTTATCATCAAAACACTCAAGATGTCTCACAATTGGCATATTTGAATGTCTGCAGAGTTGTTTTCAATTCCACCTCGATTTTCTCCCTTATAACGTTCGAATTTGAAAATCGCTATAAGATAAAAGTTGTAATGATAAAAGTCACCTTTTCATACCTGTAAGAATCTTGTCGATCCAACGGTCAGATCAAAGTTATCATCAAAATACTCAAGCTGTCTCCCAGTTGGTATATTTGAAATTCTGCAAAGTTATCTTCATTTCTACCTAGATTTTCTCCCTTATAACGTTCGAATTTGAAATTGTCAATAAGATAAAAGTTGTATCTCTGGAAGTATCTTTTTAGTTCAATAAGAATTATACATATCCAACGGTTAAATCAAAAGTAATGATAAAATTACTCGAACTATCTCCTAGCTGTCATATTTTGAACTTCTTCTCCAATGTGTCACCTTCTAACTCAGTTTTGTCCCACAAAACATCTATTCACAAAAATCCTTATAAAATACCGTTTATAGGAATTTGATTTTTATTTCCAATGCCACACAAATTAGATCAATCCAACGGTTGGATCAAAAGTTATATATATAATACTAAAACTATCTCCAATAAGCTTTCTTGCCATTAATTTTAACCTAGCCTTCTTCTTTATGCTATGCATTCCTTTTAAGTCCAAAACTAACAATAACTTCAAGAAATGTTAGATAATTAATATTTAAAACATAATAAAAAATTAAGTGATTTATCATTGAAATGCACAATATATTTAAACTTTTAACATAAAAAATTCTTTAAAAATCTTAATTCATACATCAAACATACTTTATTATGAAATCTTGATATTAACCAAATTTTAATCATTAAAACATTTATATTTGTTATCATCAAAATCAATTAATAAAAACTTGAGGCTAACAATCTCCTCCTTTATATGATGAAAACCATTAATTATTTAGAAACATATATGAGGTAATTATCTCCAGATTTTATCAAAAAAAATAATTATATCTCCCCCTTACTACTTGAATTCTCCTAATAAGTTAATATTTACATCTTAATCTTTTTTAGAAACACTATATTTATCCCCCTTTGTCATCAACAAAAAGTAACATAGTAAACAAGTATATACTCCTCCTACAAAAATGAGAATAGAAGTATTTGTCATTCTCTCAAAAATTCATCAACATTAGGTATTATATAATAGAATTAAACATACCAAGTTCTCTTCTTATAAAACAAAATCTACCTTTACTTCGGGGTTTTGTAAAAATATCAGTTAATTGATGGTCAGTATTAGCAAATTCAAGAACAATATCACTTTTTTGAATATGATCTCTTATAAAATGATGTCAAATTTCAATATATTTAGTTCTAGAATGTTGGATTGGATTTGTAGACAAGTTGATAGCACTAGTATTATCACATCTAATAGGAATATAATCAAAATGTGATCCAAAATCTTCTAATTGTTGTTTCATTCATAAAATTTGAGCACAACAACTTCCAATCGCAATATATTCGACTTCAACAGTGGATAAAACAATTAAATTTTGTTTCTTACTAAACCATGAGATTAAAAAGTGTTCAAGAAATTGACACATGCCACTAGTACTTTTTCTATCAATTTTACTACTAGCATAGTCCGCATCAAAATATCCAATTAAGTCAAAAGGTATGTCTTTAAGATACCACAATCTTATATTTTGTGTTCCTAATAGATAACGAAATATTCTTTTGACGGCAATAAAATATGATTCTTTAGGGCATGATTGAAATTGAGCATACATGCACACACTAAACATGATATCGAGTCTACTAGCAGTTAAGCAAAGTAGTGAGCCATAATGAGCCAATCATACCTCGATATTTCTTTTCATTTACCGGCTTATCATTTTTATCTTTGTCAAGATTTGTAGTAGTATTCATTGGAGTCTCAATAGGTTTTAAGTTCTCCATTTCAGACCTTTTTAATAAATCCTTTATGTACTTGGATTGATTGATGAAAATGTCTTCCTTAGATTACTCAATTTGGAGTCCAAGAAAGAAATTTAATTCTTCCATCATACTCATTTCAAATTCTCCTTGTATACATTTAGAAAATTTTTTGCACATCTCTTCATTAGTAGCACCAAAAATAATATTATCAACATATATTTGTACTACTAACATATCATGATCTTTAGATTTTATAAAAAGAGTAGTATCAATTTTTTCTTTTGAAAAACCATTACCAATCAACAATTTTCTTAATCTATCATACCATGTTTTAGGAGCTTGTTTTAAAACCATATAAAACTTTTATAAGTTTGAAAACGTGATTTGGAAAATTATGATTTTGAAAATCAGGAGGTTATTCAACATAAACCTTTTCTGAAATATAGTTATTTAAAAATGCACTTTTAACATCCATCTAGTAAAGTTTGAAATTATTAAAACATGCAAATGCAAGCAATATTCTAATAGTTTCAAGTCGAGCTATAGGTGCAAATGTTTCATTAAAATCAATTTCTTCTTCTTAATTGTAACCTTGAGCTATCGATCCAGCTTTATTTCTAATAATAACCTTAGATTCATCCATTTTATTTCTAAAAACCCATTTTATACCAAACACGGGATAGTCATTAGGTCTTGGAACTAAAGTCCAAACCTTATTTCTTTCAAATTAATTTAAGTCTTCTTGCATAGCTAAGATCCAACTTTCATCATTTTCAGCCTCTTTAAAACATTTAGGTTCAATTTGAGATAAAAATACTAGATTACCACAAATATTACGGAGAGAAGAACGAGTTTTTATACCTTATGAGGGATTACCAATAATCAACTCTTTAGAATGATTGTGTGCATACATTCAGTCTTTTGGCAAGTCTTGTGCATTTTCTTTGTATTCTTCTTCACTTGGAGAAAACTCAGTTGAACTTTCTCCTTGATTCTTTTCTATGAAAGATTGTTATAAAGATCCATCTTCTCTTTCCATAATGGTAAGATCTTTTATACTTTGTTCAATATTTATATCATCATCACTTGCAATTTTCTTGGAAGAAACGTTAGATTCATCAAATGCTACATGAATAGATTCTTCCACCGCTAAGGTTCTTTTGTTAAAAATTCTATAAACTTTACTAGATATAGAATACCTAAAAAATATGACTTCATCGGATTTAGCATCAAATTTACCCAAATAATCTTTGTTATTATTCAAAACAAAATTTTTACATCCAAAAGCATGGAAATAACTAAGTTAGGTTATCTTCCTTTCCAAAGTTCATATGGGGTTTTCTTAAGTATAAGCCTAATCATAGCACGATTCATAACACAACAAGCGGTATTAACGGCTTCAGCCCAAAAATATTTTGGTAGATTATTTTCACATAACATTGTTCTAGCCATTTCTTTAAGCGTTCTATGTTTTTTATTTCTACTACACCATTTTGTTGTGGTATTCTTGTTATCGAAAAATTATGTTCAAAACCATATTCATCATAATATTTTTCAAATTGCAAATTGTCAAATTCACCACCATGATCACTTCTAATAGTTATAATTGTAAAACCTTTTTTATTTTGAACTTTTCTGCAAAATTTTGTAAGAGTGTGTAATGCATCAACTTTATGTGCAAGAAAAAATGTCCATGTATATTTTGAATAATGATCAATAATGATAAGTGCATATTACTTTTCACCCAAACTAATTGTCCTAGTTGGACTAAATAAATTCATATGTAATAATTTTAATGGTCTAGAGGTAGAAATAATATTTTTAGATTTAAAAGAAGTTCTAATTTGTTTTCCTTTTTAACATACATCACAAAGTTTATCTTTTTCAAATTTGATTTTTGGTAGTCTAATGACTAAATCATTTTTAGAAAGTTTTGAAATTAAATCCATGCTAGCATGTGCAAACTTTCTCTGCCATAACCAATTACTATCATTCATAGCCAAAAAACATTTTACATCACTAGAAGATATACCATTAAGATCAATAACGTATACATTTTCATGCCTATAACCAGCAAATAATATTTTATTATCTATGATACTTTCTATTATGCAATGAGTATTTTCAAAAATAATTTTATTCCCTTTATCACATAATTGGCTAATACTAATCAAATTATGTTTCAAGCCTTCAACAAGTAAAACATTTTCAATAATAGAAAAAAGACTTTTACCAATACTACCAATACCAATAATCTTTCCTTTGCTATTGTCTTCAAAAGTCACATATCCTCCATCTTTGGGTACTAGAATTGTAAATATTGATTCTTCACCCGTCATATGCCATGAGCAAACAGTATCAAGAAACCATCTTGCTCTTTTGGATTTTAGGCAAACCTATAAAAATAAATCAATAATTAATTTTTGGTATTTAAACTTTCTTAGGGCCATGGAAGTTAGTTTTGAAGTTACTTGAACTCATAATTTTCTTAGGAACCCAAACTTATTTGACTCCAACATATATTTTTTTGAAGTGGGCAAGAATGTGATTGATGACCTTTTTTATGACAATAATAACATGTAAAATGTGGATTACTAGATAATGTTGTTTTAACAAATAAATTTTTATAAAACTTTTGCTTTTGAAAATGATTGTAACCAATTCCAACTTTGTTAAAAACACATCTTTGTTTTTTGAGTAACATATTCAAATTTTTTCTTCCTTTTACAGACTTTGAAAGAGTATTATTCAATTCCTCAAATTTTATTTTCAAAGTATTATTTTCATTTTTCAAATTATTTGAAGTTTGAAGTTTGAAAAATAAGTCTTCAATATTTTTTTACAAAATTTCATTTTCATGAGAAAAAGAAGAAATAATTTTTTTGAGGGCTAAATTTTTTATGCCTAATTTTTTAAGATCATCATGCAATTCCTCAAAAGCATTTTATAATTCTTCATAGGAAAAATATTTATTAAAAGTATCACATATCTCATTGTCTTCCTTTACCATTAAGCATAGGTTGGCAACTTCATTATTACTTTCTTCAGAACTACTATCATCACTTTCTCCCTAAGCCGCTACCATAACTTTCTTTTTGTTATTTTTTCTTGAATTTTTGAGTTGAGGGTACTTGAATTTTATATGACCCGGTCTTTCGCATTCATAACAAATTATTGTATCCTTTTTGTTACCTTCTTCTTTTGCTCTATCATTTTTTGAAAATTTTTGTCCAGCTTGCTTCTTCTTTTTTAAAAATCTTTTGAATTTTTTTGTAATCATGGCAGGCTCCTCACCTTCATTGTTAGTTTCTCCATCATTGCTATCAAATATGGAGAAAGTGGTGGATGATTTCAATGCTATGCTTTTCTTCTTTTTGTTTTCGTCATCATCCATTCTCACTATAAGCTCGTGAGTCATGAGTAAACCTAAGAGCTCATCCAAGTTAAGTCTCGTTAGATCTTTGGCTTTTTGTATTGCAGTTACTTTCGGCTCCTAACTCTTTAGTAAAGACATAAAAATCTTTCTCACCATTTCAACATTACTATAACATTTACCAAAAGATTTTAAAGCATTTATAATATCAGTAAATCTAGTAAACATATCAGAAATAGACTCCTCTAGATTTATTTTAAACAATTCATATTTATGAACAAGCATGTTAATTTTAGACTCTTTAACTTAATTAGTTCCCTCATGTGTAACTTCTAATTTGTTCTAAATTTCCTTGGCCGACTCACATATAGAGATTCTATTAAATTCATTAGGATCTAATACACAATATAGTAAATTCATGGCTTTAGAATTTATTTGAACACTTTTTAAGTCATTCTCATTTCATCCACTTTCTTCTTTAGGCACTTTTTGTTCACTTATGATTTTGGTTGGTATTTTAGGACCATTAACTATAACTCTCTATAATTCATAATCTACAGTTTGAATGTAAATTTTCATCCCAGCTTTCCAATAATTATAATTTGTGTCATTAAACAAAGGATGTCTATTAGTAGATTGACCTTCGGCAAGTGATGTTCTTACTATGGTTGCTATTATCTACTCTATGACGGTTAAGCTAAATACCAGAGCCCTTGCTCTGATACCAATTGTTAAATTAGGTAGCAACCTAAGAGGGGGGGTGAATTAAGTTTATAATTAAAATTTAAAATTTAAAATAATCTAATACACTTAATTTATAAGAGATGAGATGCAATACAAAAGATATAAAATATTAATCTAGCTAAGTAATGAATAAGACAAGCCAAGATATGATCAATGTGAGATTAGTATAAATGATTCAAGTGTGTGTGTGTGTGCATCTCAAGTATATCAAAACTATGTATAAGAAAGATATTAAGTAAGATATAAAAAGACAAAAGAGAAGAGATCAAACATAACGATTTAAAGTGGTTCAGTTGGCTCCTCTTATGCCAAACCTACGTCCACCTCCAAGGGTCCTTAATTGGGCAAATTCACTATTCATCACTAGCTTATATCAAAGCTATATATAAGAAAGATATTAAGTAAGATATAAAAAGACAAAAGAGAAGAGATCAAACACAACGATTTAAAGTGATTCGGTTAGCTCCTCTTATGCCAAACCTACATCCACCTCCAAGGGTCATTCCTTGGGCAAATTCACTATTCATCACTAGCTTGTCCGATTGCTAGCAAACCTTTATACCAAGTGTTTTGTTCCAAAAACACTCAAAAAAATAACCCTTTGTTTTGCTCTCCAGAACAAAGCACCAAGAGGATCTTTTTCTTCGAGTGCTCCTCTCAATCACTGAAAAAATAAATCACAAGGGTTTAGTAACCCTTTTACAAATGATATAGGAAAGTTGAATCTTACAACAATAGAAACAAAACTCTAAAGAGTTGAATAAAATAATGAAGCTCAAAGATAAAATGGAATGACGAAGAAGTAAAGCTCAAAACTTGAAAATTTTGATAAATATCACTTTCTATACTCAATCTTTGTAATCTCTTGTGTGTCTTTACTTCTCTTGTGCATCTCTATTTATAAAGGAAGAGTATTGGATTATTTAGCTTAAAATCAACTTCTATCAATTGGAGAAGTTTGAACGCATTTCTTCCTGTTTGAACAAAGTTGTTGCCAGTCAGGTAATTGAATTTCAGATCAGATTGCTTCTGTTCCTCCTCAATTTTTGCCTTGATAACATTCGTATTTGAAAATTTCTATTAGAGAAAAGTTGTAGACATGGAAGTTATATTTTCAAAACCTCAAGAATCAGGTTGATCCAATGGTCAGATCAAAAGTTATCATCAAAATACTCAAGATGTCTCCCAGTTGGCACATTTAAATGTCTGCCGAATTGTTTTCAATTTCACCTCAATTTTCTTCATTATAACGTTTGAATTTGAAAATGGCTATAAAATAAAAGTTGTAATGCTAGAAGTCAAATTTTCATACCTATAAGAATCATATCGACCCAATGGTTAGATCAAAAGTTATCACCAAAATACTCAAGTTATCTCCTAATTGGTATATTTGAAATTCTGCAGAGTTGTCTTCACTTCCACTTCGATTTTCTCCCTTATAACGTTCGAATTTGAAATTGTCTATACGATAAAATTTGTAGCTCTAGAAGTCATCTTTTTAGATCAATAAGAATTATAGATATCCAACGGTTAGATCAAAAGTAATGATAAAATTACTTGAGCTATCTCCAAACTATCATATTTTAAACTTTTGCTCTAATATGTCACCTTCCAGCTCAATTTTGTCTTATAAAACATTCTATTCACGAAATTCTTATAAAATACCGTTTATAGGAATTTTAGTCTTATTTCTAATACCACACAAATTTGATCAATTCAACGGTTAGATCAAAAGTTATATATATAATACTGAAACTATCTCCAATGAACTTTCTTGCCAATATCTTTGACTTAGACTTCTTCTTAATGCTATGCATTCCTTTTAAGTCCAAGACTAACAATAACTTCAAGAAATGTTAGATAATTAACATTTAAAACATAAATGAAAAATTAAGTGATTTATCATTGAAATGCACAATATATTTAAACTTTTAATATAAAAAAATTTTAAAAATCTTAACTCATACATCAAACATACTTTATTATGAAATCTTGAGATTAATTAAATTTTAATCATTAAAACATTTATATTTGTTATTATCAAAATCAATTAACGAAAATTTGAGACTAATAAGATACACAGAGAGAGAGAGAGAGAGAGAGAGAGAGAGAGAGAGAGAGAGAGAGAGAGAGAGAGAGAGAGTTAATTAGTAGTTTGGTTATTTCAAATATAAAGGCAGTGACCTGTTTAAATATAGAATTTTGAAATTGTTAATTAGCTTGAGTTGAGGATGATGACTACCAGTACTGCTACCAAGCCCGGCTGCTGCCCAGATTGGCCTCCACAAAGGCCCAGCATTTAACTTCAAGTCGGGAGTAGCCCTGATCAGGTATCGGACATGCCCGGCCCGACAAGTTTTTTTTTTCTAAAATAACTTTCTTTGTGAAAATAATTCCTTATATAATACGTTCTTAAAAATAATTTTCAAACTAATATTCTAATATTATTCTTAAAAGAAGACTTTTATTAATAAGTCATTATAATTTATCAAAATTGACTTTGTACCCAAGTATATGAGTACATGTTCTTAAATTTGCAACTTACGCTAGGGATAGAAAAACTCTCACTTTTGATGGGTCTACATGACCCTTTATAGCATTATTTACACATCTTATCTTGATCGTACTCCAGTATAATAGCATAGTTTTAATTAAATAGTGTAAAGATTAACTTTTTTTAAGAATTACCAAAAAAGTATATATATTTGCAACCTAAGAAATGAGCACAAGGCTTGAACCCATGATCATGAGTTGAATAATCTTAGTCCCTACCAAATGAGACACTCTTTGCTCAATAGTGTAGAGATTGATGGGTCACAATTACAAAAATAGCATATGATCTTTAATGGATGTAAAGTAATGGCATTAAATTATAGATGGAAACAATAATACAATTGCATGTCATAATAGTATATGATTAAGAGGAGAGGTGGAAGTCATTATAAAAATTTAATTGACTTAGAGATTCATTGCACTGACATAAAAAATCGTAAAGACAAAATTGAAATTAGTACAAATTTTTTGAGTAGTTTTTAATTTGAATTGGAGGTGATAACATTACAAAATTGTCATTTACTCTCTAAGAGTATTGTTGGGATTTGATTGATTGAATTACTTAATTTAATAATCATCTTTGTGTAATAAGACTAGTAAGTTACACTAAATCATGATATCTAAATTCTAATAATGTTTATATATATTCTTGAAAATGAAACAACCTTAATAATCCCAAAGGGAGAACTTGTTTTGTTTTTTATTTTTGCTTGTAGGGAAGAAATGAACACTTCCAAAAGAGGTAAATATCCTTCTTTTTTTTTAATGGAATAGATGAATATTGTTGTAAAAAGAAGGGTAGACATATGAAAATGCCCAGCAAATTACTAATCACGCATGATTAAATGAAGTTTGTGTATATTCTACTTGTGGTTTTGACAAAGAATATAAATGGAAACAGCTAAAATCTTTATCAAGATTGCCTTTCAGGTATTAAACAAGCAAAATAGAACATTGAAGTTAGAACCCCAGCAATTTTTTTGTCCTTTTTTCTCCTTCTTCTTTTTCTTTTCTCTTTAGCAGTTAGCCTTGGTTCTGCGGTGTCTTGGAATTTCAATGAGATTGATGTCAGTTCCCGACAAATGATGAATAAGGAGGGAGAAAAAAATAAAAAAGTTAACCCCGAGTAGCTTTAAATTGTGATGTCCAACTCTATCAACGACTCAATTACCTTGGGTTAGTGGTGTACATTGGATAGGCCTAAGTTGGGGTTCGGGTCGTGTTCACACAAAAAAATTCTCATCAAGTTCAAAATTATATCGCAAGCTAGTCCGATTAAAAAAATAAATTATATTCTTAAGCCCATCCATTTAATATAAAATTCATTTAATATATAATTTTTTTCTCTATAAATAATATTAAATAACATAAAATTTAATTACATATATACACATATCATATTAAAATATAAAAATATATTATTTTATATATATTTCAAGCCAGATTGAACTTTAAAGACAATTCTCAAGCCTACCTATTAAACTAATCAGGACTAAAAATATTCTCAAACTCTATAATTTATGTGCGGGATTATCGGGCTTTCTAGCCCATAACCATCTTAGGTACTTGAAATTTTACAGGATTCAGTAGGTGAGAGTAAGAGTGCACAAAAGAATCAAAAAATTCAAGAATCAAGCCAACTCGACCTTTTGTGTCGGTTTGGTTCGGGTCTATCAAGTGTTTGGTTCGATTCTAAATCTAAAAAAACCAATCCAACCATTTCAATTCAATTTTCAAGTTTACAAGTTTTGAACCCGAACGAATTCGAGAAGCGATCATTTTGATTCAGTTTTGTGCAACTCAAAAAACATTCAAGTGATTTACCCGTATTCGATTCTAAAAAACAACCACCCCGGGCTGATTCTTTAATTTCTTCAAATAATTGCATACAATATGATCTTTCTCATGTAATTAATCGTACAACGTTATCACTTTTGCGCCACCCACACACCCCCAACCCCACCCTCTTCCCCTTTTTTACTTTTTCCTTTTTTTGAGAGTAGAAAGAATGTTGTTTTGATGCAGTCCTCACATTTGCTTTGTTTTCTGTTATGATGTGCCTCTCAAATCAACAACTCAGGGGCTAATCCTTTAATTTCTTCAATTAATTGCATACAATATAATATTTCTCATGTAATTAATCGTACAACTTTATCACTATTGGGCCACCTACCCACCCCCAACCCCACCCTCTTGCCCCCCTTTTTTTTTAATAACATTTTTCCTTTTTTTGAGAGTAGAAAAACATTGTTTTGATACAGTCCTTACATTTGCTCTCTCTCTCTCTCTCTCAAACAAACCGAAAAGGGCAAGAAAAAATTAGAACAATAATAAGAAATACGACATTGTCTCTTTCATCTCATGCAATACAGTGTCTTAGAAAACATACCAATCATTAAAACCAAGAAAACTACCTTCTTCAACATCCATAACACCTTTTATTTCCAGGAATTTTGGTTTTATTATAGAAATGGAACACTAAAGCTACAGATCGTATCATATCATACAAAAACATATCAAATGTGGCATCTCTATTGGTCTCAATTGTCTACAACACAGATTTTTTTAGGAGCACAGCTAGAAATAAACATGTTGCAAACAATTAACCCATAATGGCATCACACAAAATAAGAATATATATGTTTCCAATCACTATCCCTCTCAATATATATATATATATATATATATGTGTGTGTGTTCCTCAAAACCTCATATCTGCAATGTTGTAATGTCAATAACAATAGCAAATTCCATACCAATATGCACAACCATATCTCCACATCAATCTTCACAGCAGAAGCAAGCAATGATTCGATTACTATCCACTCATTAATACTCCAGTGATAAATCACGTGATTTAGTTGGATTTCTTTTTCTCCGTTGTGACGCCAACAACAACATTGCTCACCTATAGAATTCACAAGTATATTAGCCTCGTTTGTCCTTGGCACAATTTAAGTAGCAAAATAGAGGGGAGAGGGCCAGTGGGAGAAAAGAAAATAGTAAGAACAATGTACCAATTTGCCACTTTCATCGACAGACATTGGGTTCTCAACAACAACAGTTTGGCTCTGAGGATGAGGCATTGCCTGCAGTAGATTCAACAGTGTCCCAAAATGTTAAATATCCATCAAGTGACACAAGACAACTGCATAGAACTTATCTCTGGGTGAACCACAAGCACAAATTAAGAACTTACTGTTGAAGTGGAAGGCATTGATGCAGACATAGTTGTCCCATTTGGTCTTTGCATGGGAATGGGGACCCTTACATTGCCCATCTGCAAAACATAAGAAAGAATTAGAATAATCAGTAATAGAGAAGCTCTCAGTATGAAACTAAAAAGATAACAATAAAACCAATATACTACCATTTCATTCCTCACTCAAAGGAGCCACAAATTACCAGTGGTTTGTATGATTAATCATGTGGAGTATTCAAAACGGTTGGATGCATGTTTACAGGAAAATAAATGGAGCTCTAGCTCATCTCTCAAATGCTGTAAAATTAGTTCCACCCAAATCTCTTCTGATTGTTACTCAGTAACTTTAGAATAATAAATCAAAAAGTTATTATTTTCACCATGGTTCCACTGACGAGAAAAATAGTTATTTGAGTGTTATTCTACCATGAAATATTGCAAAGGCCATAAGCCAATAAGGAAATTATAAAGTAAAATCTGTAACGCCTAGGGTGAAGTCTTTCTAAGAGCTTAAATACTATCTTCATCACTAACATCACAGACCACAAAGCATAGAAACCAGATATACCAATAGAACTAAGTCAAACTAGGTTACCAAGGAGTTGCAAACTATGTCAAATGACACAAGAAGAATCATGAAGTGGACTAAGTGAAGAACAAAGCAGCCTAAGACCAGAGAGAGAGGCCTTCGAAAGCAATAGCATATGGTAATCAGTATGCCTCATAAAGGAATCAAGAATCTCCTATATAGGAGCTCGTCTAATATCCTTGTAGCAATAAAATAGAGCCCAGATAGGATTAGACTTGTCAAAAGTGATAAAGCCTATCAATGGTGCACGGACGCCAATTTGGAAGAGAGATTCCCTACTATTGCTCGGGAAGTTCTGATAGGGGGATTAGTAGTGAGTCAGTACATAAAGAATGCAGGTTCTCAAGTGGTGTGGGATATCTCTTTTCGATCTAACCTTTTGGATTGGGAGATTGAGGAGTTCATGACCTTCTTGGTATGGTATTTGACATTCCTAATATCAATTATGGAGAGGACACACTTCAGTGGTCGAGAGCTAGTCAGGGAAGTTTGACGTGAAATCCTACTATGAAGTTTTGGAGGGTCATACAAGAATGGTTTTCCCTTGGAAAGCGGTTTGGTATTATGCCCCCTCAAAGGTTTTGCTTATTCTATATGGACAAGGGCGCATGGAAGGGTCCTTACCATCAACAATTTGATTGAAAGGAGACACATTCACATCAATTAGTGTAGTACGTGAAACAAGATGGGTAATTGGTGAATCATCTCCTAGTGCATTGATCAATGGGGACGGAATTGTAGTCTTTGATCTTTGGCTTTTCCAGTATGGCATGGGTCTTCCCAAAATCTATTTTGGAGCTCCTTCACTCTTGGAGAGGGGCTGTGGTCTCTACTGCCACTTGCTTTGATGTGGGGCATAAGGTTGAAGAGCACTAGGAGGACTTCAATGGGGTGGATGAGCCCATTTTTAGTTTGAAAAGTAAATAATTATCTCTTTTGTGTAGTTAGTTCTCCAGAGTTGTTTATCCATCTTTAAATTGAATTTTGAATTTTCTAGAAACTTTTGGGTGATTTTGATGTATACCTCATATAGTTTTTTTTTTTTTTTTTTGCCTTGTATATGGGTGGCACCCCCTTGGTGCCTTGTAGTTGTAAAATTTATACTTATCAAAAAAAATGTGCCTGAAAATTTGAGACAACAGGACAAAACACGATGCCTTGTGATGGTTTTAGAGAGTAGGGAATATTTGAACTTTGTGAGATTGTGCTCGCTTGAATTTCACTATTCGACTGACACTAAAATCATTTGAATGGCATGCAGTGAAGGTAGAAAGTGTCCTCCCTCTCCTCTCCATCATGCTGGAGAAGAGGCTCTTGGGATTTCAGCTGCAGAATTCGGATAAAGCGATCCTTTCTTCAGGGAGACTGATTACTAATGGACTGTCATGGAGGACTTCCAAACCCATGCCAATGCTCCCAGTTCAACCCTATAAAATTGAGGGAGAGGAAACTGAAGAACGAAGTAGCGTTGTTCATCCTTTCTCCAATCTCCGGTTTATTGTGGAGAGGAAAGATCTGCCATGGTCTTTTATCGCTTATGAAGATTGTAACTCGGTGTTGGGCTACCTCTCTCTCTAGTCTTGGACTCTTGGGCTACTTCATTCTTCACTTTGTCCTCTCCAGAATTCCTTCAGTGTCATCTGACGTGTTTTGGAGCTCCTCACTAACCTATGACAAAACCCCCTATGCCCTCATACATTAATCTAAAATTTTCGAGAATAATTAGCGCATGGTCATCTAAGAAGCATTAGACACTTCTAAGAACGTGTTATGTTTTTGTCGAACCAGTGTCACCATAATACGCTCATACTCTACCGATTTATATTTTTGGAACAACATTCCGAAACATGACATACTTTCATTTCAAAACGGTGAATTTAGTGATCTAATACGATCCCAAATTTATTTTCCTATTTATTTCCTTAAAGGTCACCTAACGAGAAAAAATAAAATATAATTGAACCAAAATATGAAGAGAATGAAATTTTGGTATAACAATATACAAAAAAATGGGCCATAATACTTCTAGAGATATGGTTTTAAATGATTAGACAATTTTTTATTAGTTGTCTAATTGTCAAAGAATATTGTTTTAGAAGTACCTTAATTCTAATAGTAAAATTTGTATAAGTCTACCCCTAGGGTACCATATTTTAAAACATGTGGCATATCACATTCCAGTTCAATATACCTAAACGATCCGCGTTCCAGGTAACATAATGTCGAACACCATCTGACACGTGTTGCATATGTTTCCAAACATATCCTCTTATTTTTTAGTTCTAGACACGCTTAGAACACTTGAAGAACATGTATCCATCAATTAGACTCAAAATGACACACCTTTTAAGTTTCAAGAAAATAACTTAAGATCCAATGATTAAAAAAATGTGAAAATATACCCAATAATCCCCTACTCAATTTTTTTAATTTTAAGAATTTTAGAACTCAAAATTTCCAATTTGTCTATGAATAAAGCTTTCTAACTATAGTTATAAGAACCGAACCGAACCGGACATCAAACCGGTAAAGGAGCCGGTTCATGGTTCATTGGTTCAACCACTGGTTCAACTTGTGTTATAATATTGTATATATTTTATCTATTCATCACCTTATTTGCCTTATATACTAAAGGTGGTAGTAAATAAACAAGAAGCAAGTGACAGAGCATTGGCAGCAAGGGCTCTTAAACACTTAGCTGCCAAGTTCAACTCTTGCAAGCCCCAACTTTTCGAATTTAGAAGCATTTGCAAAAATCAACAAGTTACCGTTGCAAAAATCCAATGTTACGCACATGCCACGTGGAGTTGCAGCCTGTTAATTGGTGTAGCGGTACTCATGCAAGAACCAAACCACCAGACCCTTTGGTTCCTGATTGAACCGGTCTGACCAGCCGGTCTAGTCCGGTCCGGTTCTAATAACTATGTTTCTAACAAAGATATTAGTATTTTAAGTTCGCACTTCTTTTCCAATATGCACAATGTGAAAAATAATTTCTTAATATTTTGTTATGATAAAATAAAATATATTTGTAATGTAAAAAAATTAAAAAATAGATTTTATTTTCATGTATAAATACAAAAATATCTATTTATTTGTTGTCATGTCATTGTTGTGTCGTGTTTTGATTTTTAAGAAATCAGCACATCAACTTGTCCATTTCATGTCATATCCGTGATCCGTATCCGTATCTGTATCCATGCTTGTTTGATGGCTGCATATAATATAATTATAATTATATGATGGCCTTTCAATTGAAAGTTCTCCATAACCATCCCACCAACAACAATGTCAAACATAGACTTGGCACACGTCACAAATATCAGTAACAGCAGTAGTTTTGGCACCAGGTTTATCTCAATGAAACCTTGTTCTAAACCACAAACTAAAAAGAAATCAAATGAGCCGCTAATATAATTGAGCCACACAAGACATGTTTTAGGCATCGAATGTCTGGACCTCCACAAACTAAAAAGAAATCAAATGAGCCCCTAATATAATTGAGCCACACAAGACATGTTTAGGCATCGAATGTCTGGACCTCCATACACTCGAAGGGTGTGTATCAGATGCAGACCAGATTGAATGATTGAATCTTAATAAGCAAGACTGTTGCTTCCAAGAATAGATTTTTAATGGCTAAATTACAAGATCTTCCTTGTCCAGTTACAATTGAAAAGGGAGAAAAGCCTCATAGGAAGAACATAATAATTCGAAGCAATTCTTGAGAGATTCTCTCCCCACTCCCCCACCACGAGAGAGTATTGCAATGAATCAAATAATATATGATAGTATCATGTAGCATCATTAACTGAAACAATGAAGAAGATTTCCTTATACTTACATTAACATGTGTAATGTGGTGGCAAATAGCACATTTGACTGAAAGAGCCCCATAAGGGTACATCAGTGTTGTACGGCAACTCCCACAGTTGACATGAGCTAGGTGGTTAGAAGCTTTGCATGCACAACCAGAAACCACAAATTCGGACAAAAAGTCAGTCAATGAACTTAAAAGAAGTAGGGTGCAGCTTCAATGGAAGAAGGTTTTGAGGAGGCAGGGAGGAACCAAAAAAAGGCTTTCTAAACCCGATATTGATTAGTATAAGGAAAAGTGAGAAAACTGTGATAAAAATCAAAAGAGTTGAGCATTACTATTCTACAAACTACAACATGATGCCCAGCCACAATCATAAGATAATTACAGCATATAATGGGATTGATCTCTACGTGTGGACAAGAGTCTTCAAAAAGTTATACCTGGTGCAAGGTTCACCGTTTGGCAGCAGGAGCATCTCACACTTGTAGCCCCACGCGTATACATAAGTAACGTACGGCAACCACCACATATTAGCTGGGCCATTTCCATTCCTGCATGTTTGCAGTAGCTTAGATGATAAAACCACAAAACTCAAAATCCAATGCCTGGAAAGCATCTAATTTAACCCATAAAATAAGTCCAATTCATAGCTGCCCTCAAGCTGAAGTGTGAAATTTGAAATGTAAAAATGCGTCTAATTGAAGCCTGCCCTTAAGTAGACATTAATAGCAAATGTGGCACCTTATTAACTCACAGATTCAGTCATTCACGTGAATCAAATGACACCATCTCTACATCATGCTGCCTATGTTACGTGGATTATTAATGACATGCCTAGCCTTCTATAATACAGCGATTGGCATATCAATATCAGCAATTATTATATGAAAACCTATAGAGAACAGCACTTCCTAGAATGTGTGGCCAGCAGACTTCCATTTTCCTCCTCAATATATGGTATGAATGTCGACAGTCTGATTAATATATATATAATGGACAACTAAGATCCAAACCACATGTTTCCGAAAGCATGAATTTGATGAGACCTTCCATGTGTGAAACAACAGACTTCAATGGAAACCACAGCAAATTTTCTGCGAATGTAAAGTTCTCTGTAAATACCAGAGACAGAGAAAAACTAGTTGAAAGTTTAGAAGGCCAAGCAGACAAACAATTTGAAATAGGAATGACACAAGAATAAAAGGTTGATCTAGAACTCCAACGGATTGGTGCCATTTGTCCGAATTTATAACTCATTCTAATAAAATGGAAAATTTTATGACGTGTACAGGATGTCCAGCTGAAAGAACCAAAAAGCCTGGGCTCACAAAAAAGAATTAAAAAATTGGTATGATGAGAGGAAACACTGCAAACAACACAGCTTGTATAGAAGAATGTGGACTCAACCAGGTTGTACAAGTTACTAGAAAGAGGAAGAGGGGTAAGGAGGTCTGTTAGGCTTCTTGATGGGGAGCTGCAATGGTTGTGTTCTCAGATGAGAGATGTGTCCCAGATTGCTGGAGGGGCACGGAAGTATAGTCGCATGGAAAGCCACAGGATGGTGGTGTTCTGTCAGTGCTAGAGCAAGAGGGCAGGGAGGTACTTGGAGGAGGTGATGTTGGATTCAAAAGGAAAAAGGGCAGTTAGGGTTCCTGAACCAGACAATGGGGAGGGGCGGCAAGTAGTGGCCCAGATTCTCTCTGATTTTCAGCAGCAAGGGAGAATGAGAAGTGCAGAGAAATCCTTTCTCAAAGCAGCAAAGCTGCAGAAGTGGCCGGAGAATGGGGTAAATGCACAGAGAAATGCTGAACCATACGATTGCGATATGGAATTGCTCTCGGCTTCATGTGAGGAGAAGATAGCATATATGAGAAATTGCTTAGTTGGGAATTTTGGGAGTTGGGGGCCGCCGCCGGAGGAGGTGGAGGTTAAAGATGGGTAGACAAAAAGTGGGGCTATTGGGTTGAAAGTGATGGAGCTGAGAGATGTTTTTATTATTTGAATTTCCGTCAAATGCAGAGGCAGAGAAAGTTTTGAAGAAGAGGGAATGCGTAAGGAAGGATTTTCCCATGTACCGGGATCCGTGGTTGGTCCACAACTCTACGGTTGCTGCTACAAGTCCATTGAAGGTTTAAGTGAGACCAGTGTTACCAAAAAATGCTGACACCTTACAAATTTATGAAACGGAATGCACGTTGCAAAACTTGGTACACTTGCATTTCAAAAGGGTGATTATGCGAGCCAAAGTGGTCCCAAAATTTTTTCATATTTATTTACTTGTAGGTTACCTAAGGAAGAAAAAAATGACATATAATTTTCTCTCTTGGATATGTAAGGGATATTGTCGAACATAAAAGGCACCAAGGGGTGCCACCCATATAGAGGATCTAAAACCTAAAGGAAAGCCTATATCATCTATACAACCAACTACTTCAAAGAACTCCACAAAATTCCAAAATTTGATTCAGGGAAGGGTCAACGGAGCCCTTGAACCACTTGTAGAAGAAAGCCAAAAATTTGCTTGAGTTTAACAACCAGCGCTTCCACTCCATCAAAATTCCTTCTAATGCATTCGCCCCAAACAATCCACATCAAAGCCAAAGACGCGAAGAACCACGCCTTCCTCCTCCTACTCCCAAGTCTCGCCCCTCTCCAAGGCAGTAATAACTTCAATATTGTCCTCAGGAAAACCCACTCAATGCCAAACCAAATCAAGATCAAAGCCCAAATCTCACAGGCCACTCTATAGGGAATAAGAAGATGATCTATCAACTCCCTTTCATTCTTGCACATACAACACCAATTGATATGAATTTACTCCTCCTAATAAGATTATCAATAGGGTTTTCAAAAAAACCCTAAATGCTTCCTTTGTGACCCTCATTCCTAAGAAGGGAGGGGCAGAGGATATTAGAGATTTTCGGCCTATTAATTTGCTGGGTGGGGCTTATAAGTTGCTAGCAAGGGTCTTGGCTCTTCGGTTGAAAAAGGCGGGTCGGGAATCTGGTGTCAGATTCCCTCCTCATACCCCCACTCCTCTTTGGCACTCTCTTTACAGGACAGTTCTGTCACCTACATTCAATAGCCTGGAAAATTTGCCAAAATCACATATAATAAAGGAAACTCTAAGGAGGGTGGAGTTTTGACAGGGTAAACTATAAGAAAATGAGCAATAATGTCCCTAGAAATATATTTTTACAAGATTAATTTGAAAAAATAGACTATACTTTATAGAATGTCTAATTGCTAAGAGGAAATTACTCTAAAAATACCTTAAATTTCAATAGTGTAATTTTGAATTGGCATGTCCGAAACGTGTCCCTGCATGTCTGAGGAGTATGTGTGTCCTTCATATATCCAACACGGATACTGCACCCTAAACGGTATGTCTATACTGCCTAGGCTGTAATTATAATTCCAACTTGTTCTTAAAGAACGAATGATAGGTGAAGAAAAGAATGTTTTAATAAATCTCATCTCTATATGCTCTTGATAATTATGTTCTATATGTTAAATAATTTTCGAAGTATGCTATGAGCTCCATAGATATTGAACTGTTTTATTTATGATTTTGAAGTAAAATGTATATTTTATGTCATATGCCTATCTCGAAGTCCTGACACGAGGGACTATAAACTCAACTCGTTTTGTATAACTACATGAGACAAGTCTCCCCGTTCCTGTGGGTAGTATTTCCACACTATGCTAATAGTGTGTTTGTTGCATATCCAGGTCGATACAGATTTGTCAATTTCTTTTGAATTCGAGTTCACATGTGAGTTATTTTATTTGTTATGTTCTGTTATATCTGTCTAGTTCTTTATGATATATTTTGTAAATGCAAATGATTTTCTATCATGTTACTTATATCTTTTGAAAATACTTGATATTCGTGGCAAAATCTTACCGGTTGTCGAGTTATTCCCTAAGTTGTGAGCTCATGCAAATCAATTAACATCTTTTTATGTCATGGAGCTTAAGTGGAGACCTAATAAGTTATTACGCAAATGGAAGACCTTAGCTTGCATTGCAAATAGAAGACTTTTATGTGGGCAGCTTTTGTGATGCATAGAGCTTTCTTTTAGTGCTATGATGTATTGTTGTACCTTTTTATATGGTGTTATATATGTCATATTGGCCTCTTTTGTTTCAAGGCCATAAAATTTGCATCACTTATATAATTTTGGACATTGCATATTTTGTAAATTATTTGGGAATGGGATGAACTTAGACATAGCTCTGTTATCCAATGATCGCACCGATTCCAACTCATTGAATTATGCTCCAAGTTAATCATATTCACTCGATCAGATAAACCAAATAATTCAATTGTAATTTTGTCCAAGTTGTGTTTGGAGCCTTGGTAGCTTTTGGTGGCTTTAGCTACCAAGGGTTGCCTTCTCAAATCAACATAGGTGGATTTGGGATTGTGACATTGATGGGTACTCCCTTGATCAAGTGGGTCAATTGGAAACTAGAGGTACCCCAACTGATGCTGAAGCAAATATGATTATCTTTTTCTCAAGCTGGAAGGAACAGGTTCAGCCATTAAAATCAGGAGCTCTGCCTCCCTGTCAAGGCCTTCAAGAGGCTACTTCTTTGGGATCTCACTCTTACATGACCGAAAGTGATGCTAAAAACTCATAGGATATAAATGCACAGTCAGTCCCTGGAATTTCGCTAATTTTATAAGGTAGAACTTGGATTTTGCCGCGCCTTTTATGTGATTAATCAGCAACCAAAGACACAGAGAGATGCGTTAAGAAAGGGGCAGCTAATCACATGTATATTAGGGGAAATTTTAGCCCCCTTGAAGTGGCTTGCCATTAAGGATTAAAATTCTGCTTTAATGAGTCGTTCCGCTTGGCTAGGAAACATAAACAAAATGTGAACAACATAATTTGGAAAAGCTCTAAACAAAAACTCTACCTATGAAAGTTGCTAAGCCAAATAATCGATTAACTACATGGGGTTTATGCCTATAAATCCACCCACAAGACAAAAATAGGGAAATGGAGGGGAAAAATGCAAATGCGCATATATAGTCAAATTATGTCAAACAATTCTTTACTGGTATTCTCCTTTTCAAACATAAAGCAACTACAACTATCAAGATTGTAAGCCAATTTTCTCATGTACATTGACCTAGCATAGATCAAAACTAGGCATAGGCAGATAACATATACAAGCTAAAAAGCATGGACACAAACATGCAACATAGACATGACACGACACAAACATTCCTGCATGGTAATTTTCAAAAAATGCAGGACAAGACACGGTAGGGACACAACAAAATATATAATTTATATGTTTTTTGTATGTCTTATATATAAATATTTTACTTAAATATAATGGTAAAATTGTAAGATAACAGTAACTAAAATTAAAAATCATGTATTTCACAGCCTAGACATCAAATTAGATGCAAATACACATTGTTTTAATTTTACAATTGGATTTCAAGTTATTTACTTCAAACTTGTAAAAGCGTTTCATATGTGTTAAAGTGATGGGCATGTATGTCCCTCAAGTGTCCAAAGTGTGTCTAGTGCTAAAAAAAATAAAAATAATATGAACCTTTTGGACGCATGTCAGACATATGTTAAGAAAGTGTCCGACACGAAAACGGCACGTTCTTAGAAGTGTTTGTGCTGCTTAGTATACAAGTAACTAGACATCTTAGTATGGGCAAAATGCCTGCCCAAGTAAAAAAGCAAGCTGCAATATCTAGTCAACCTAAGGACTATGACAATTTCTTCCCCGACAGCCTCTTGTTCTACTTCTACCCCGCATACGCTATTTCTCAAAGAAATCGACATATTTTGTAGTATGCTTGGGTTTCAACTTGTCAATCTCCCATTTCTCGAGCAAGAAAGTGCGTGCATGGGGTTGGCGGGGGAGGGGAGGGGAGGGGTTAAAAAGAACCTAGATACTTCCATTCCTGAATAGTTCTATTTGTGGTCAACACAAATGGAAAATTTTGTTCACATATGTTTTGTTCTTATTTCAACTTAACGAACTTAATTCAATAGAAACATGTGAATTTCAATTTCCCATTCGTGTGTCATTGTAGTCCACTAGCAACAAAAGCATTTCCTCTAATTGAATGGAAACAAAGGGTGAATTGATCCTTGCTTGCCAACCAGCGTATTTTTTGACTCTTTATTTATTTCCAAATACCTACACTTAATTGTACATAAAAATGGAGAAATTGTGATGATGTTACTCGTTGAATTAAAGGAGGATGTATTAAATGAAGGGGTGCTTTTTGTAACAGGTGATAGATGCATACACACAAAATGGAATGGAATAGGTTATAAGACGGCTATAAAACCAATCATACTTTGTAGCTTGAAATGAGTGGCAACTCAGAAACATGTTCATAAAACAATGGTGGCCCAAGGGCCCAAGATGCAGATGTTCAAATAGATGTGTGGCAAAACAAACAAAAATAGATTTAAGAATGACTAAATTTAGGATATCATAGAAGAAATAAGAGAAAATAAGTTAAGGTAGATTGGTCATGTACTCAAACATTTTCTATCTATAGAAGTAGGGCAAGGGAAAACCGACAAATGGTTAGGTTAGTCAATCCGGCCCAGCGCAAGTGGAAAGCATACAATAATCTCAAGTAGCTAATGGCAATCCTAAAAGAAACAGATGAAGTAGATCAAAATTAACGCGGTTTGGATGGAAAAAATGACACGGTCGCATATTGTTTAACTTGAAATTATGGCCCTTGATCAAGCAGAATGGCATAACAAAATTCACACAAGCAATCCCAAATAGCTGAAACAAAGCTTTGTTGAGTTGAGTTGCATTTCATCATCACCCCCAACACCACCCCCCCCCCCCCCCCCCACAAAAAAAAAAAAACAATAAATAAAAAAAATTAGATAACCCCAACAAACAACCAATCCAACAACAACAATAGGTGACTTATCCTACTCCTGAGGGTACTCCCTTTGTCCTCTGACTAGTAAATTCTTATCTTCCCAAAATTGGAAAAAAAATGGAAGAGCTTTATTTGTCTAATTTTCCAAACTTATATAGTAAATTTAGATTCTGTAGCTCATCTATGGAATAATATATTCACAATATTTCCAATACAATCATTTATTTGTATCTTTATATGTCTCAATGATGTTCTATATTTGTATTTTTATACTGACCTCTAGCATTTTTGCAAGCCAGTATTCATTTCTATGTAAGTATCCATCAACACATTGGCTATATTGAAAGCTTGAGTGCATCCAATGTACAAAGATGTACCACGTATTGCAAGAATCAGACGCTATTCAGCATTGACTGATTTTGTTGGAAGAAATATAGGTTTTCAAATTCGAATATGGTACACTAAAAATGGGTACACTTTAATCTAAAAATGTGTTGTGGGATCAAATAGATTGTAGCCAATTCAATGAAGATAGTTGGTGAGTTTATTTCTTCTCAACCATCACAATATTTTAAGAATCTTGTGCTTTACAAAAATATTAAAAATATAAACCAATAATAGTTAGCAAGGATTTTATAAATATTAGGAAAATTATATGAACACCCCCTCGAATATGACCTCCAAGCACACACCACTAAAACTACAAAACAGAACGAGTCATTGCTTTGAGTTAATTTAATTTAACAATGTTAAGAGAAGAAAAAATTACTACTTTATCCTCATTAAATCAAAACTTCTAACCTATGTCTCCTTCTCTCTCTCTCTCTCAAAAGACCATCTAGTACAGATAAATAATGACATTGCACCTCCACACAAGGCCACCAACACACCTCCACATCCATAATCTGCTATATTAGACCGATAGATTTCTTCTCCTGGGTATAAATGTTTAAGTAAATCCCGTCTCATAAACTCCCTCCCATTTTTGCCACCATTGGCAGCTGTTAACCACTCCCCTTATCCAATGCGTGCTCTCTCTTCTCTCCTTTGTACTATTTCTTGTATTTTGATTCTCTCACATCTGTAATCTAGCTACCCATAGAGCCCAGATGATTACACCTAAAATCCCAATAATATATAGATACTAATGTATATAAACACAACACCAAACTTGCCTAATATGTAGAAAATATACACCATCTTCATCTTCACCTATACACTTAACAACCACATTTGTTGAAGGGAATTGTTAAATGGTGATGGGTGCATGGTTTGGGTGTTATATGTATTTATGTACGTATATGTACTTGTCCATATAGAAAGAGACAGAGACAGAGACAGAGACAAAAACATGGATGGAAGCGGTTTGTTCACAAGGTGGCAGTTTAATACATGCTAGTTGAATGGTGGGCAGATGGAAGTGGATTGTTCACAATTAGAGAGAGGCGGTAGTTTAACAAATGCGAGTTGAATGGTGGGCAGTGACAATGGTGTATTTGGCTGTCATATATATATATATATATATATATATTTGTAGAAGAGAGATATAATTCCAGTTTTGTATACACTATGTATATATTATGCATTGATGGTGGATCTATTCTAGTAGAAAGAGAAGCAGTGAGAGGGGTAGGGGTGGGGATAGGGAGGAAAGGGAAAGAGAAAGAAACACAAATAAAAGCAATTGAAGAGAATGAGATAGTCATATTTTTCCAAGATGAAACAATTTTTGTCTTGAAAATGGATTCCAATTTCTTGGAAAGGAACAGACTCATTTCTTTAAAGATTTCATCAGTCAAACTAAGGGCAAATTTGTCCTCAAAACTGATATAGACCTAAGTCACACAATTCCTTATGGAAGGGTCAGGCACGCGCTCCCAAATCACGAATTAGCAAATTCAAGTGAAATTAGTGGAAAATTCACGACTTGTTCACTGTCAGTACACAAATTGAGGGTAGTCAAAGCGCATATTCATCAATTACTTCAGTTTTGATTGGTTGTACACTTGACTTAATATAGACTTGCCCATATTCAATAAATCCTAGTCTCACTTTTTTGGCACAACTCATTAACTCTCTTGTCAAGTTGTACTTTGGAGACCCCACACCATTAATTGCTACCAACGTGAACTCTACATATGGGGCCCACCCCTTTGTGCTTTTCTGAAACATTTAGAATTTAAATTTAAAAGAAACTACTAGTCTATTACACCAACGCAATTGAACCGCCAAATCCTATTTTGTTTATAACTTTTTATTAATATGTTATTTGTATCTTACACTTGATGAAAATAATGATTACGAAATATTACATATCAATATGTTGTCAATATATAATAATTATTATATATATTTTTATACATATATATAATTATGTATTATTTAATAGATCAATATGTTATCTGAATATAGTTAAATATTATTTAATAGACGCTCTCAATCTCAAATATTTTTATGTTAGACGCTCACGCGCTCCCACCCCCGCACCACAAACTTGAGACTTAGATATAGACTAGCATGTGAAGGGTACATGCTTCTTTTCCATTAAATTCACTTATGACAGATTAATGGAAGGGTGTTGTTTGTTTTCAGTCATATATTTAAGGGGGTGTACCCAACAAGTAAAATAGTTTAGGGGTGTCATTTAAAAACAAGTCATGGTCAAGACTTAAGAGGGTGTTCATGTAATTTTGCCTTTATATTAACACCCAACAATCTAGAAGCAAATCTCATGGTTGAATTACATAAAAAAAAAATATCTAACTCATTGTTCTCTTCGTTAGGGGGCAAGGAAGAGAGAGGGATGTACAGGCATTTAGATCCAATTTCCTTTTCTCCAACTGCCAGGTTGGGGACAGCCCAAACAAAAAAGTACAACCAAATTGTGCTGAAATTTTCCTTACAATATGCAAAACCAAAACTTAAGATGGTACATATATCAATTACAAATGAGAAAAGATTACTTAAGATGGCACTTCATCAATTAGGATCAATGTTAGCCTACTACGTTAACAATTTGGCATTACATGTTTAAAATCAAGAATTCAACCAAATGAATGAAAATTATATTGTGGGAAGTGTTAATTAATAAATCCACAATCAGATGCTCTCAAATATGCAATTTGATAAAAGAAAATAGTGACAGAAGATACCAGGAGGTGGAACTGAGGTAATTGCATTGCATAATGCACAACAGACATTTGTAGCTCCTCTAGGATAAAGAAGAATGCTCCTACACCCGCTGCACACTAGTTGGCTCTGCATATCTGTAGTGTCAAAAAATTTGCAAGTCAAGGCACTAAGAAGCACATATACGAACACCAGACACAGATACAACATGCTATAGAAATGCCAATACAGCAATTTTCAAAAAAATAAGGACACAACAAAGCATGAACGTGGCAACAAATAAATATATTTTTATACTGAAAATAATAATTGTTTTTTTCATTTTTTACATAGCAAATACATTTATATTTTGTAAATCAAGATATTAAGAAATAATTTTTGACATTCTACATATTAAGTGCGACCTTCATATCTATTTTAGAAAGCTTTGTTCATAAACAAATTAGAAGTTTTGGGTTTATAATTCTCAAATTTAAGAAGTCTAAAGGAGGAGATATAAATAGGTATAAATATTTAGAAGTTTTGGTTTAAAATTCTCAAATTTAAGAAGTCTAAAGGAGGAGATATAAATAGGTATAAATCTACATTGTGTTTATTTTATCATTGGATCGCATGTTATTTTTCTCAAACTTGCTATATGCATCATTATGCCAAAGTGATGGACATTTGTCTCCCAAGTGGACGAAGCGTGTACGGACC
The DNA here is from genome assembly GCA_033060915.1 of Euryodendron excelsum. Classification (NCBI taxonomy): domain Eukaryota; kingdom Viridiplantae; phylum Streptophyta; class Magnoliopsida; order Ericales; family Pentaphylacaceae; genus Euryodendron; species Euryodendron excelsum. Next base: position 9,670,124 of record CM065398.1, on the reverse strand, counting down.
AAAAAAATTAAAAAATAACATGATATATTTGGACGTGTATCCTAACAATGTTGAGAAGTGTTCAACGAGTGTCGATGTCCATTGCGTATCCATTAGAACACAATGCCTTCTTATAAGTGCCAATATAGTTTTCAGGCTCATTTAAATAATCCAAACCAACAAAGTTCCACCAAAGTCAAAGCAGGTATCAGACCACACTTTCCGATCTCATTCGCAAGAAAAGTTAAAAGAGAAGTTGATTGTAAAAATTAAGAATAAGCACTTATGCACTACAGTTTAAGTTAAAGAAGCCATATAATTGTCTGAAATCTTAACCATGAGTTCTTCATTGTGGTAAATTCAGCCACTTGAGTTTAAGAGAAAACACGAGGGTAATCGGAAAATGAAATGCACTTTGTAAAGCACACCAAGGACATATGTAAAAGCATAAGCAACCTTGTTCGACCAAATTCATATAATCATGAATGATTGTGCTCGGCTCCTAAATTGGCTTGTTCACTTGGCTGAAAATTCAAACTTGACTGCTATCAGAAGCTGGTTTGTTAATGAACCTAGCCTGGTCATGCCCAAGCTTGTTAACAAGATTCAGCAGCAATTTGTGGAGCTGAGCCAAAAGAGCCAACTAATCACCTTGGCTTAGCTCAGTTCAGTCTCATCTCTACAGAAGTGTAATTGTTGTACAATTCCTTACTTTAATTTTTATAGAACCTAAAAACACAAACACAAGAAATAATAATAATAGTAATCAAATTTCTAGAAGTGAGTAGTTGGACAATTTTATTTGATGTCCTAACTTATTAGTCATATAGCTTGCAATGTTTTATGGATTACTTATAACAAGTGAACCAGTAAGATGGTGCAAAACACAAAAACACAGCCTAATTGTAAATAGACACCTAATACTCTGTCTGAATATAGGCCTATGCCATTGCACCCTTGATTTCACTTTTGACAATACTACTCCATCCAGGCTCACTCCAATAAAGGAAACATTCCAAGTTCCAACTATGACCTTTCCACACTAGTAACCTATTGATACCTTTATCTTCATGGTCTGCCCATTACCAGCACCAAATATGTATTTAAAAAAATATTATTCAATTTATTTCCATACAAGAATGTAAGTGCAAAAGCTTAATAAACTTAGGCACAAGGCACTTCAAAAATATGTTGGGAATTTGTACCTCAGGTCAAATGTTATTTAATAATAGTCGAAAAATCAGACACAAGAGTTCAGATCGTAATCCAAAATTCATTTGAGAAAGCAATTGAAAACCATACACGGCCAACCCTGCTTCAACTACGTCATACATACAAAACAACAATCCGCAAACAGATCAAATATAACAGGATCCAAATCAAATTCAAAGAATAAAATCAAATGCAAACTCACCAGTGAAGAGACACCTCAAAAATCGAGTAGGATGCCGAGGCTGCTGAAGGACGCGCCCAATCTGATACGAAATTGAAAAAAAAACCCAAGACAGAGATGCTTAGAAGAAACTACAAGAAAGTCACAAATTGGAGATTTGGGGATGATAGGTCGATCTGGGACTGAGGAAATAGGATTTGGATTTTCCAAAGAGAGTGATTTGGATTTCCGAAGGGGAAGAGGCCTTGGATTTTACGATATATATAGATACATATGTATATATACTTCTCGCTGAAGATTTTGAAATTCTTATCCTTTTACGCAGAATCTTTCAACTCAGAAGAACATATAAATGGAAACCCTTTTTCTTGAGGTATCCGATTATTACAATTAGCTTCTGGTCAAAGTCTTCTTTCAACTATCGAAAAATGGAATTTGATTGGATTTTATTATTATTTGCTATATTTTAGATTTGCCCCTACGTTGCTCATATTCATGAATTTGGCCTAATTGTCAGTGTCCCGCCTCAATTAGCAAAAACAATTTTTTTAATGTCTTTTTCATTTTAATGTAATTAAAAAAAAATAAGGCATGCACCTTCCTTGAAAAAAAAAAATTTGTGGTTATATTAAAGATTTAAGGGCCTTTAGCATCATCAGTTGACGCATATCTAACAAGCCTGATAGATGCTCGTAAAATCTTACAGATTTTATAGGTTCATTACATATTAAAAATAAAATTATAAGAATAAATAATAAAAATAATTTTTGCTACTTCAATTTTTAGTTGTTTCTTATAAAAGTGGTTATTCATTTTGTTTTAGGAAGTAAATATTCATTTTTCACTTCAAATAAGATGTTGGCCATAATTGCTTTTGTGAAAGAGTAATAATTTGGTTTTTATACTTCTAATTTTGTCAATTATGTCCTTCAATTTTGTAAAATATATATGTATAATCTAATTATAAATAAACAACAAATAAATTGACCAAAAATGACTATATGATATGCACACGCTAAGAGCACAATAGTAAATTCGTGGTTTTTTTTTTTTTTGTTATTTGAAACCTAACCCTCTTTCATTACTTTCATTGTTGTCTATATCATAGTTACCAAAATGAAAAATAAAAGCGGAAAACGTTAAGGAAAACGGAAGCAGGAAGCGCGATCAAAAAATATAAGGGGAAACGAGAAGCAAAAAACGATTGGAAAACTTAATAGAAAACTTTTTCAAAACTTAAAAGAGGCTTTTAAGAAACTTAATGGAAATATTTGGAAAACTTAATACAAACATTGGGAAAACTTAGTGGAGACCTTTGAAAAACTTAGTGGAAACTTATGCAAATAATTTCATAAATAGTTAGTTAGAACTTAAGGGAAAAAAAATGTATAAAAATTAACATTTTAAGTTTCCAAAGCGTTTCCCAAGAGTTCCTCCTAAGTTTCTCAAAAGTTTCAGTTAAGTATCTCAAGAGTTTTCTAAGAGTTTCCCAAACACTTCCTACGAGTTTTCGAAACATTTTTTCAAATTTTTTAAATAAGTTTTGTATCCGTCCTAAAAACGAGTTTCCGAAAAAACGCATTTCCACCTCTCAAAGGGGTTTTGGTGCAACTATGGTCTATGCAGCTTTGACCATGCTAGAAAGAGTTTTGGCTTTGTTGATGCAAGATGGTTGGCCAACAATGATTATTGATCGTGTACAAATAATGATAAGTTTGGATAAATTTAGGGGTTGTGTTATGAAAGATGGGGTTGGTGGCAGGAGGTGCTAAGAGCATTGTCAGGTTGGGGCTAGGAGTGGCAGGGAAGGGGTGAGGGTGATTGAGGGGGCCTATAGGCGTGGTGGTAATGGCGGCTAGGGGTTGCGGAAAGATGATGGGGTGGTGGGGCTAGGTGTCACCGGCTGGTAGATCAGAGATCGATATGGTGACAATTAAATGACTTGCCATGAGAATAGGTAGCCAAAATATACTCGTGAGATGATTATTCATCAAACAATAATCCTACCAACTCAAATACTGAGACATATGACATTGCGCTCAACCAAGATCCATCCATATTGCCCCGCACTTCCTTATGAGGCTCCGCCCTCCAATGCTTAAGCCTTTCAACTAACCTAAGCAATAGGCGATGACAACACCACTCTCTAATGTGTGCACGTACAATAAAAATGTGCTTAGCGCAAGCTCCTCCTAAAACACAAGTAAAGCAGTAATGTGCCGCTTGACATGCACTTGAGCAACACATCACTTGCTAGGTCCAACGCTCCAACTATAAAGTCCATGATGCTTTACGTCAAGGTCATAGCATGTATGAATAGGCACAACCGAATAGCAATCGTCAACCCCATAGCATAGTGCCATGTAACACTAATGCTAGCCAAACCAAGCGGTCATGTGCACATACTTGAACCCAGCACGCAAGTACAGATGAGGCACATTACAGCTAAGCGTGCACATCGAAGCCCACTCGTTCATGAATATGTGCACAACGTAAATGCAACATAGCGGATGCATATATCACAACATTCTCCTCAACGCTAATGCCAACATTTTTTATGGACACAATGTCACCCATGTAGACCTTTATTAGCATGAGGAGCATAACAAGATACCATAGTCAACTCCCAAGTCTCGCCCATTCTTTTGGGAGACTCACTTAGTGGTGACCCTCTCGAGAGCACTAAAGAGTGATAGAATCAACACCAGACTTTCCATTATAATAACATTTTGAGCTATCTCTTCTATTCCTGCAGGAAACATTCTACCCCCTCGATGAGTCATAATTCATAAATTCATAAACATGAAAAATACAAATTACAAAATTGTCATTAAGACAAACATGACAATCATGCTCATACATGCCCTCCGACAAGGAAACCTTGCTTCCCCAAGCATGCCACAAGTACCAACTTGTGACAATAGAGCTAGGTATAATAGAGAGGGGCTGAGTGCGCCCGCAGGCACCCCGGGGGGGGGGGGGGGGGGGGGGGGGGTGTTATTGGGGACACTGTAGTGGCAGGCTAGGGGTTGGAGGCATGGTTAAGAATAAATGTTAATAGTGCTAATTATTATATAATTAGCTTCGGCAAAAGTTAAAAACAACAAACTAAGAGTTGTCCAGTTCCGGCTAAAGACAAATGTTACTTCCTAGTGTTTTTTAGTTAATGATGTATCTCATGGAAGATAATCCACTACCACAAGAGTAGCGTGCTGAACCAAGGGGAGCAACTTTTGTCATAAAGCTTGAGTGGTTCAAAGACTTTGCTTTCTTCATACTAGGCAGGGGACTCAAAGGGATGATTCTAAAAGATGAGAAGGTTGAATGTAAGGTTATACCGAAAACTAAAGAATGTATAGTAACAATAGCAATAAATGTTATTAAAATGTGTGTTGGTGGATGACCGAAATATCACATGGTTGCCTACTTCATTCCCAACCTATAAAAGGAAGAGAAAAGAGAGAAAGAAAAAGAAGCGAAAGAAGAAAAGAAAAAAAAAAACAAAGAGTGTACGTAAACTATTTAAATTTCTGTTGTCTTTACATTTTATCTTATGAAAGAAATACATTCTTGGAGTCCCCATAGTTCTAAAAGAACTATTTAATTATTATTTAACAGTTCTAGAAGAACTAATTTTATTATATATTGTGTTTGAATCTTTTGCTTACTTAATATTCATTTAGTTTTATAACACGTTATCAGCATGAAGCTTTAAGTGCTCGTGAAAAATATAATTATGTTCTTCCTTATATCTGGAAGGTACTTCATTATATCAGTGAAGATACTTTATTTTATGTGTCATTAATATTACAGTTAATTTATCTTTATTTTGGGTTCTTTACTATTCACTTTTTAATTCATGACATAATTTATATTTGTTGAATAATTGATGATTGGTTATGTATAGTTGATGAATAGTGATAAATAATGATATTTCAAAACTTTGTTTGTTTATTTCTCCCAAATCTTAAATTTTTGGCCTATGATATTTATAGATCTGAAATCCTTATTTCAATACATTTCCATATATATGTGCCTTAACTATATTTTGATGTCTAGATTGAAAATTATAATATGGACAAAAATAATTATATATATATATATATATTTATATATATGTATTACATATGATACTCTGCAGCAATAGTAATTACCATTTATAAATAGTGATTTTACTATTGATGAATAGTATTAACAAATGAAATTTATCAGATTCGAATGAGTGGGATTTGTATCAAATATTTGACAAATTTTATAGTATGTCTTCTTTATATTATTTTTGTTTATCATGATTCTAAAACTTTCTTATCTTGAGAGTATAGCATTCTGAAAATGTTAAATCTCACAAAGTTAGAATTTACCGCTCTTGACATTTCAAGCAAGAACTATTTATCCTAGGAAGTTGATGTTGAGATCCATTTGCGTGCAAAGGCTCTTGAAAATACTATAAATGAGGAAAATGACCAATCATAGCAGGAGCGTGCAAAAGTAATGATTTTTTATCGCCATCATATTCACGAAGAATTAAAAACTGAATACTTCACGGTAAAAGACCCACTGACACTATGGTAAAATTTAAAGGAGAGATATGAGCACCAGAAGACTATGTTTCTCCCTAGAGCTCGTTATAATTGGATGCACCTGAGGTTGCAAAATTTTAAAGCTGTTAGTGAGTATAATTCTGCATTATTTAAAATCAGCTCACAATTAAAATTATGTGGGCAAACTATTACTGATGAAGATATATTAGAAAAAACATACTCTACATTTTATGCCTCGAATGTACTCTTGCAGCAACAATATCGAGAGCGGAGTTTTAAAAAATATTCAAAATTGATTTCATGTCTCCTTCTGGCTAAACAAAATAATGAGCTTCTGATGAAAAACCACCAATCTCACCCGACCAGCTTTACACCATTCCCTGAAGTGCATGCGGTCTCATTTTATGAACGCGGTTGTAGTCGTGGACGTGGCCGCAGTCATGGATGCGACAAAAATAATTTTCGTTATCATGGGGGTTAATATGGAGGTAACAATTATAACAGTTATAATTCTTCAAGTTCTCGAATTAAGAATACTACAACACACCACCAGTAGTGAAACAACTCGTGGAACAACTCTGAAATAAAATAAGAAAAGGGAAAAGGTTTATAGAATAAATCTCCCAAAAATTATGAAGATGTTTATTACAAGTGGGGTATGAAAGGGCATTGGTCACATACCTGTCGTACGCCTAAACCATTAGTGGATCTTTACCGAGCATCAACACAAAATAAAGTAAAAAATGTTAAAATGAATTTCACAAACTTTGATTACTCAGTAGAAATCACTCACCTTGATGTTTCAAATTTCTTTGAAGATTATAATGAAAAAATAGATCACTTAATTGGTAATGGAAATTTCCACACCAACTAGTTTATGTTCTTGTTCTTTTAAGTTTATTGTCATCTTGTGTAATGTTTTTCTAAGCATGTTTCTTAAATGAATGTTTTCGTTTTCTTATAAATAAGTAATTTTAATATTTTTTATAGAAACATGGAATCTACCAAAGCATTAATAGCTTCCAAAATAAACGATGGAGATATATGTTTAGTAGACAGTGCAACTACTCATACAATTCTTCGAAAGAAAAAATATTTTGTTAGCTTAATGTTAGCTGAAAATAACGTTAAGACAATATCTGGCAGTACAAAATTAATTGAAGGTTTCGAAAGAGCCAATATATTATTGCCAAAAGGAACAAAACTCTATATTGATCATGCTATGTATTCAACTAGAGCTACAATAAATTTTCTCAGTTTTAAAGATATATGTAGTAATAGATATAATATAGAGACAACAAATGAAAATAATAAAGAATATCTTTACATTACTTCTATTGTTTCATATCGGAAGCATATATTAGAAAATTTTTCTACCTTCTTTTCTAGATTATATTATATAACTATAAAAATTTTGGGATTACCTGAAGTGATGCACCAGAAGTATTTTGACTCAAAGAATTTTATACTTTGGCATGATTGTCTTGGTCATTTCGGGATCAACGATGATGCGTCGAATAATTAAGAACTCTCGTAGGCATCCGCTAAAGAACCAGAAGATTATTTTGTCAAGTGATTATACATGTCCCGCTTGTTCACAAAGGAAATTAATTATGAGATCATCCCCTTCAAAAGTAATAGTTGAATTCCTAACCTTTTTACAAAGAATTGAGAAGGATATATGTGGGCCAATACACCCATCATGTGGACCATTTCGATATTTTGTGGTTTTAATAAATGCATCCACTTGATGGTCACATGTTCATTTGCTTTCTACTAGTAATGTTGCATTTGCTAGGCTTCTTGTTCAAATTATCAGATTACGAGTACAGTTTTCAGATTACTCGATTAAGTCAATACGACTGGATAATACTAGTGAGTTTACATCTCAAGCTTTTGATGGTTATTGCATATCCATAGGAATTGATGTTGAACATTCCATTGCACATACACACACACAAAATGGTCTAACTAAATCTTTTATCAAACGCCTTCAGCTTATAGTTTGACCTTTACTTATGAGAACAAAATTACATGTTTCTGTTTGGGGACATGCCAAATTGCATGCTGCATTATTAGTCCGCGTCCGACCCACTGCTTACCACGAATATTCACCATTACAACTTGTTTTTGGTCATTAACCAAATATTTCACATCTAAGGGTTTTTGGTTGTGCTATATATGTATCAACTGCGCCACCACAATATACTAAGATGGGTCCCCAACGTCGACTTAGGATTTATATTGGTTTTGATTCTCTATCTATTAGTGGATATCTTGAATTTTAATAGGGGATGTATTCGTTGCACGTTTTGCGGATTGTCATTTTGATGAAACACTTTTTCCACCATTAGAGGGAGATAAAACGAAACTGAAAAAACAGCATGAGATTACTTGGAATGCTTCCACAGTATCTCATCTTGATCCTCGAACAAATCAATATGAATCAGAAGTTCACAAGATTATTTATTTACAGATGATTGCAAATCAATTACCTGATGTGTTTACCGATATAAAGAAGATAACAAAATCATATATACCAACTGCTTTTGATGTCCCTGTAGAACAATCTGTTAATATAGCAGCAAATGAATCTTAAACACGTATGAAGCGTGGAAGATCTGCTGGTGCAAAAAACACAGTTCCTAGAAAGAGGAAGGTACAAATGCATAAGCAAGTCAGTATTCCTAAAGAAACCACAGTATCTAAACCTCTAAAAGAAGGAACTCCTGTAAAAGAATTCCTAGAATAAGAATCTCCTGAAGAGATATCCCCTGCAGAGAAAAGTAATGAGATCTCAATAAGTTATGTGTATACAGGAAAAAAATGGAATAGAAATAAAATTGTTGTCGACAACATATTTTTATTTAAAGTGGCTCTTGCAATTACAAGAAGTAATGCAGAGAATGAACCACAGACAGTTGACGAATGTCAATATAGAAATGATTAGCCAAAATGAAAAGAAGCTATTGAGACAGAATTAAACTCATTAGCACAACGCAAAGTATTTGGACTCGTAGTACAAACACCAAAAAGATATAAAACCAGTTGGATACAAATGGGTATTCGTGAGAAAACGAAATGAGAAAAATGAAATTATGAGATATAAAGCGCGACTAGTAGCACAAGATTTCTCGTAGAGACCTGGTATTAATTATAATGAGACATACTCTCCTGTAGTGGATACCATTACGTTTAGATTCTTAATTAGTTTGTCAGTCTCAGACGGACTGGATATGCGTCTGATGGACGTGACATCATACTTGTTTTGTGAATTAGATAATGATATATATATATATATATATATGAAAATTCCTGAAGGATTTAAAATGCATGAAACACATATTTCAAAATCTCGAAGCTTATATTCTATTAAGCTTCAAAGATCTATGTATAGGTTAAAACAATCTAGACGCATGTGGTACAATTGTCTCAGTGAATATCTAGTGAAAAATGGATATGTGAATAATACAATTTGTCCATACATTTTTATTAAGAAATCAGAATCTGGCTTTTCTATTATTGCAGTCTATGCCGATGATCTGAATCTTGTTGGAACTCCTGAAGAGCTTACAACAACTACTAGTTATTTAAAGAAGGAGTTTGAAATGAAAAATCTTGAAAAAACTAAGTTTTGTCTTGGATTACAAATTGAGCATTTATCAAATGGAATTCTCATCCATCAATTTACTTATACAGAAAAGGTTCTGAATTGATTTTATATGGATAAAACTCATCCATTGAGTTCTCCTATGATTGTCCGATCACTAGATGTACAGAAGGATCATTTTCGCCCTCAAGAAGACGATGAAGAACTCTTTGGTCCTGAAATACCACACCTCAGTGCTATTAGGGTTCTTATGTATTTGTAAATGGGACCTTGGTCCTTGTTCTATTCAAAGGGACCAGAATCAGAGTTAATTGGCTATGCAGATGCTGGTTACCTCTCTGATCCACGTAAAGCACGATCATAAATCGGGTATGTATTTACCTATGGTAACACTGCTATATCTTGGTGATCTGTGAAGCAGACACTAACTGCAACTTCTTCAAATCATTCTGAGATCATCGCAATTCATGAAGCAAGTCAAGAATGCATTTGGTTGAAATTTATGATCCAACATATTCAAGATAGTTGCGGACTATCCTCGATTAAAGATACTTCGACGATATTATATAAAGATAATACAACATGTATTGCACAAATCAAGGAATGCTACATCAAAGGTGAAAGAACCAAACATATATCGTCAAAATTCTTTTATGCACATGAACTCCAGAAAAACGGTGATATTGATGTCCAGCAGATATGTTCAAGTGACAACTTGACAGACTTATTTACTAAAGCACTCCCAACTGCAACATTTGAGAAATTGGTACACAATATTGACATGGATCGTCTTAAAGCTCTGAACAATTAAAGCTATCAACTTCAACTTCATACCAGATATGTGAATAAGGGGGAGTCGCAGACTGTACTCTTTTTCTTTTGCCAACAGTTTTTTTTCTCATAGGGTTTTTCTTGGTAAGGTTTTAACAAGGCAGTTTTAGCGCATCCATTTTTATTTCGCTAAGGTTTTTATAAGGTTTCTTATGGCGGTCATCCAAGGGAGAATGTTATAAAAATGTGTGTTGGTGGATGACCGAAATATCATATGACTGCCTACTTCATTCCCAGCCTATAAAAGGAAGAGAAAAGAAAGAAAGAAGAAGAGAAAAAAGAGAAGAAAGAAAAAAGTAAAGAGTGTAGGTAAACTATTTAAATTTTTGTTGTTTTTACATTTTGTCTTATGAAAGAAATTCATTCTTGGGTGATCAAGAAGATCTATCCCCTTAGTTCCAGAAAAACTATTTAATTATTATTTGACAGTTCCAGAAGAACTAGTTTTATTATATATTGTGTTTAAATATTTTACTTACTTAATATTCATTTAGTTTTATAACAATAAATGTAATGTCTGAATCGCATATTTGCTTTCATTTTTGTGCCAGTCATCCTGTACCCATGTGACATGTAGTCATTCTTTTCTTCGTTTTTCTTACGTCCATTTTTTTGGTGACTATTCGTACATATTTTGCAAAATGTAAGGAATTAGTTAAGGAGATGAAAATATAAGGACCAAATTAAGACGTGTGTAAATTATAGGGACTAATGGTGTAATTAGTTCTTAAAATTAATTTGAATTTACTATTTTCATTTATTGTCAATTTATTTGAAGTCCGTTTTTAATTAAACTATTTGTGCATATTTTGTTAAATTAAAGGATCTAATTGATAAAATTGAAATTACAAAATAGTGCAATTAAGCAGTCTAGTCCAATTAATTGACACATATCAATAAGGCATTTGCATTTGATTATTTATGAAGTTATGAGATGTAGGTCTAACCTTTATAAAAATAATTTCGTTAAACCGTGAAAATTCTTTTCCTATTAATTTTAACAAAGAAAATAACATTTCAAATTTATTTCTTGTCATTTAGATGTCTGCTTTTAGATTTTTTAAATTAGTTTATAGTTTCTATTTTTTCCCACTAATAATTTGTTAGAAATAGATTTTTTATAATTTAATACTAAAGATAACTACATACACTCATTAGTAAGATGCAATTTAAATTGTATTTTCACAATATATTAGCGTTTAATACTTTTTTTTCAACTGCTTATAAAAGAAAAAAATTAACAATAATATTTAGTGCATAAACTACGAAAAATGCAAGTAGTTAAGTTTTTGAAAAATAACAACGAGACAATATCAATATCATCGATATACATATTTCAATTTAAGAATTGGGTTATTGTTTTTCTTTTTTACCAGAAAACTTTTACTTCAACTTCATCTAAATGGGAATGAATTTCATCTTACCAGATACATTTTAAATACTATTACAAATTTATTACTTTTTAAATGTCAACTGCGCATGGCACATTTTTTTTCTACTACAGTAATAGTATAACAAAAGTCCATGAAAGAGTTTTCATTCCATTGTAGAGGTAAATGCCGCAAAGAAGAGAAAATGGGAAACATAAAAAATAGAGTAAATGCCGCAAAGAAGAGAAAATGGGAAACATTAAAAAAAAAGAGTAAATTACATTGACCACCCTTCTGGTTTGTTGAAATGTAAGAAAATAACCTCTACACTTTAAAAATTACAGTGATTTTTTTTCTTTTCAAAACCTTGTAAAAGATTATCCCCTCCCGTTAAAGTGCCGTTAGTATGTTTTAACTGAAAGTAATGATGTCATATAAATAAATTTTATATTAACCAAAATGTCCTTAGACATTGTTCATAATTTTTGTATTGACACATGTCACTTTTGTATTTACTACATAGCCTTTCTCCCTCTTCTCTCTCTCCCTCCCTCCCTTCCCTTTTTTCCATCGCGGTCCAACTCCCTTTAACAGATTACTCACCAGAGTCCACCCTAACTCTCCAGTCACACGGCTCAAGCCGTCTAGTGGCGACTTTATAAATTTTTGTTAGTAATGTTATTTAAAAATATAAATTTTACAAAATAAAAAATTTACTCTAGTAATATCTGTTGTTATCTATTTGCAATAAATTAAAAAACCAATTTAAACTTCTCAAATCATTACAAAAGAGGAATTTTATATAGAACACAAATACATGAACTTTTACAATTTATCTTGACGAGATTTCATATTTTGAAATCATTGTATAATAATTTCATTATTAATACTATTAAATACATCTTTTTCACTATATATAAAAAACAATCATCCATCAGTTGATCTCTCATTTGAGAGAAATTATTTAGCATTCATGGAGTACCACGTGTCCTTATTTTTACAATCACATAATGTGGGTCCTCCCATGCTAGGTGGGGTATTCGACCTACATAACAGGAGGATTCCACCACTATGTTAGTAGTGAAGCAGGAGTGACGTGATGCTCCGACCACTGAATAATTTTTTCTTGATCGGTTACATAATTGGTTCTTTATGACTTTTATTATCAAAAAAACTCTTTTTGCGGTTGAAGTTGCAATGGATAGTATGAAAAATGAGTCTCAAATTTAACAATGCATTTGATCCAAATTATACATGTTTAGTTTCAACAAACAGTTCGTAAAAATATGTGCGCTGGGTTCAATGCAGAATGGTTAGAGGGTTCAAGTGCTTTTGAAAACAAAACTTTATTACACTCTGTAAATATATATATATATATATATTTTAAACCTAGGCGTTCAAGTGACCCCACTCACCATAGGATAGAGCGTCATTATGAATCGGATCCATCAGTTCAGCCGATTAAATTAGAAATGAGATTATGAATCAATACAGTTAAATTAATTTATTAAAAATGTAAGTGACATGGATGAATTGGCCGATTTTTTAAAAATCAATAAACCAACCGATTGGTTCAATTGAAAAATTAAATTTGATGTATTTGTAGCTCTCAAGAGTTGAACTTAGAAATTAAGAATAAAATTAAGCAACACTTATCATTGTTCTACTTAATTTCTTGTATTTTAATTTGTAATATGAATTATATTTAGAGTAAAAATATATATATATATATATATATAAATAAAATGTATTTAATTTATAATACCGATGGAATCGATATGTAAACCATGAACTAGCAATCTTACCAGTTTAATATCATATGATAACTATGGTTAGAGTCGCCCATGCACACATCCACCACAACCATAACAACCGGCCACTAAACACCTCATTTGCCTCGCTGCCTCTTCTTCATCTTCTCCAAAAAAAATCCCAATTGTTTATCACCAAACATCATCACCGGATTCACCACCAAACTAATCGACCATATCTCATCACCACCAACTTGCTATTAAAACTTATACTTGCTGACCACCCAAAAGGGTTTTGCAATTAGAGTGAAAATTTTGGAAAGATTATATACACATAAATATGGGGTGGAAAGAAATTGGGGACTTTGCAGGTCCACTGAATGACATATTGACAGTGGCAATGAAGATAGAGGGTGATGGGTGTGGTAGCCATGGACGTGGGGGTTAGGCCATGGATATTTATAATATATATATATATATATATATACAGAGAGAGAGAGAGAGAGAGAGAGAGATAGAGAGAGAGAGAGAGATCGATCCAAGACCGATCACCATCACCTCCTCGCTCTGCAAAACCCACCGATCCCCACACACAAAAACAGTCCGTCAACCCCCCTTATTTCACCACTCGAGATACACGAGTCCTCAACGGACCACCCAACCACAACCCCCAGGCCTCACTCGACCACACTCCAGGCCTAATCCTCACTGGAAAATCAAATCATGTGGTGAACCAAACCCAAAATCAAATTTAACAAAAATTAAATCTCCACCGCAAGCAATTCATATGGCAGTGTAATCAGAAAATCTAAGGCGATAGGTTTGAATAAAGAGAGGGAGTGACAAAATTGTTAAGTTTTTTTAGCAGAGATCTGTAACCTTGTTTTTGGAATTGGCAGGTCCATGACATGTGAAAACTTAAAAGCACTCACACAAAGACAAATCAGAGAGAGATAAGATTTGACGTGATTTACTCAACTAATTTAGAGTTAAATCCATGCAGATTAGAAAGAGATTTCACTATGAATAGAAAAGATAGAGAATTACAAGAGGAGTTCAGGGGCGATGCTATGTGGACTTGCTCTTTTGGAGCTCCCCTTAGAGCTTTTCTTTTGCTCTTCATCAATGGTGTTAGAGAGGACTTTATTTATAGAGAGCCATAGCTACCAATCCTTTATGTGAGCATGCTATGGTTATGGTAGGTGCCTAACTTACACCATCTACCAAAACCACCGACCACATTTTTTACATGGGGTGTCTAACCCAACACAAATTTGGGTGATAGCCATTGTTTGGCCTTGATGCATCTTGGCTATATGGGCGTGATGTTTTAGTGAGAGAAAGTGGAGTGGAAGTGGCTGTGAGGATGTTGGTTCGGTAATAATGGGTGAGAAAAGGTGGGTTGGCCAGAGGTACTCTACGGGTAATTAAAGAGAAAAGGTTTTTGTTAGCGGGAGAACCTCTCCGGTCTCCGGTGGTGGTGGTGTTGTTTTTGAAACATAAAAAGGTATTTATAAAGGTGAATAGTGGGGTGGGTCCGTCCGGCACAGCACGGCACGCCACGTGATATGTCAGGCATGGCACGGCCCACTTGGTGGGCTGGGCAAGACTTAGTATTTAAAGCACGAGCACGGACACAATTAAAGCATGAGCACAGCACGACATGAGCATAGTTAGCGGCTAATTTTTTTAAAAGTATCTCTAAATGTAAAAGTTACCCCTAACAACTATATAACGGCTAGTTTAAAGGACAACTGTGTATTTTCATCATAAATATCTAAATTACCCCTCTCAACAATTATATAACAGCTAGTTTTAGGGATAATTTTATAAATTGACTTATTCAATTTTTTTTATAAATACTCAATCTCACTTCATTTCTTTTTTACAAAATTATTCACTCTCTCTACAATTTATACAATTGCTCTCTCTACAATCACAAAATTATTCCGGTGTCTATAGTAGCATCGAAATCTGCTTTTAGTGTAAGTAATAGGTAATTGGATGAGAAGAGAAACAGTTTAACTTTGAAATATTAGAATGTATTGTGTACTTGAAGGATTGGGATGATGCAAGTCTTAAAGTCCAAAATTTGATTTTTAAAACTTAGATATAGTTGAATTAAATGGAGAATGAAAAATATGTTCCACTTATTTTGTGTATGTATTCTATTATTGAACTACGATGTATTTCAAATTTTATTTGCTCTATAATTTTTTACAGATTGCAATTTACTTTTTATATCTATTCATTCTATTTAATATTTGTAACGGATTCCATCATAAATAAAAGTTTATTTCATTTATTTTGTTAAAGTTTTAAATGTATATGAGTTCAATATTGGTAAAAAGAAAAATTTTAACATAAAGATAAACACGACACAAGCATGGGCACGACCCAAACATGACCATGAGCACGAACCATGCTGTGCACATGGGCTGTGTCAGACCTAGCATTTTTCTTCATGGGTCGGCACAAGCACGACATGACTGTTAAATAAACTCGCACAAGCATGCTTGTCACGCTATGTGGCGTGCCGTGCCAGCCCGGCCCGACCCACTTTACACTTCTAGGTATTTAGCAGTGACGATCTATAGTGTCATGGGCTAGCAGGTCAGGCACCACACTGTGACAGTAATGCGACCCATTATGATCATACGCAGCGAAAATAACCCGCGAGGCGACTATGTACCAAGCAATAGTCCTACCAAACTCAAACATCGAGGCATAAGAATATGCTCTCATCCACGATCCATCCGTAATGTCCCGCACATCATGTTAAGCTCCGTCCTTCGATACTCAAGCCTTTCGGCTAACCCAAGCTATAGGCGATAGTAACGCCATTCTCAAAGTGCCCCACATCAAGGTTGTTACCCATAAGGATAGGCACCACCGAATAGCAACTGTTAAGCCCACAACCTAGTGCCCTATGACACCAATGAACCAAGCGGCTGTAACCTAATGTGCAATGCACACGAGACACACGGCATGCAAGTGTGTATACCGAGGCCCAATTCGTCGTGAGCATAAGCCCCGCCACAATACGGATGCGGCATAGCGGGTGCGAATGTCACAACCTCATCCGCGACGCCAATGCCCAACATCTGTCCCACCGGACACAATGCCGCCCATGTAACCCCTTGACTAGCATGAGGACTGCAACTACGTGCCACAGCCGGCCCCCAAGTCTCGCCCACTCCCTTGGGGGACTCACTTGAATGCTGTCCCTTTCGGTAGCACTAAGGGGTGGTAGAGTCAACACCAGGACCTCCCTTATAATAGTATTCTGAGCCATTTCCAAGCTTGCAGAAGAGAACATCCTACCCCCTTGAGGAGTCATAATTCATAAATCCAATAAATATAAAAACTACAAATTACGAGATTGTCATGCTATCGGCTAACCATGCTCAGACATGCCCCACGCCAAGATTCCTTGCGGCCCCAAACGTACCACGGGTGACAACCCGTGACACAGGTAAGATGGAGGTTGGGGTTTTTTCAAGAGAAAAGATTAGCTTTTTTATTTGGTTGATGTTTTGACTAAATTTATTTTATTTTAAAAAGTAAGGGTAAAAAAGTCATGTTGTGTCTTCGGTTCCCTCAATTACACAAACCTTGATAAGGGAGGTTATTGTAATTTTCAAAATATGAGGGGTCTTGTCTTACATTTCAAAGAAGCTCAAGTGAGGCCAGTATAATTTACCATTAAAAAATGAAATAGAAATAGTAAGTGTAATTACTAGTACACACATTCATTTTTTTTATGGGTTATCAAATAAAAAAAAATAGATTTTTTACACTAATTATTTCTTTCTCATTTTCATAACTCAATCAAAAAAAGAAAATGAAAAAGAAATTAGCTTCATTTTCTTTTCCTATTTTTTTCTTTTCTCTTCTCTTTTTTTTTTTTGTCCCTCCATCAATCCAACATCTAAAGATAGCGAAAAAATACCATTATGCACAAACAAACTGTTCTCTCTGAATAAAGCTTACTCAATGAAGGAGCCAAAAAAGCAATTCAATCAACTTTGGGTCCGTCCTATTTGAATCTCAAATAAAAAAAGAAATTAATCAATTATAATTCAGAATTAAATCATTTTGTCGAACCTCTGGGTTTCATGTTTTAATTTTTTTCCAATCTTTAATTTGTGCAATAACTCCTAGTTAGTGCACAAATACGTTACTAGAGTTCTAAGTCTCAATTACATATATTCATTACCTTCTTAGAAGAAATTTCAAGCAGAATGATATTTAGGGATAATCACACTTTACCTCTTGTGGTTTGAGACAAAATCAGATAATCCATGTAGTTTAAATGTGAATAAATGACCCCATTGTGGTTTAAATTTATTTGT
The DNA here is from genome assembly GCA_033060915.1 of Euryodendron excelsum. NCBI lineage: Eukaryota > Viridiplantae > Streptophyta > Magnoliopsida > Ericales > Pentaphylacaceae > Euryodendron > Euryodendron excelsum. The sequence continues at coordinate 9,652,294 of CM065398.1, read as the reverse complement.
AAAATGCATATAAACCGTTACATTTAACAAAAAAAAACTTAAAAGACAACCCTTTCTTTTGACATAAAAAGGACAAATCGTTTGTTTAATGTTCTAACTTAGATAAAGTAACAAAAATCCTTCTACAACAAAATTTTCATTAAATTTAACGATTTTTATTAATTTTACAGATAAGTCCAAACCATTGAAGGGATGCTCACTTTTAAACCACAAATTGGTTATCTAATTTTGTTTTAAACCACAAGAGGGTAAAGTATAAGAGGGTAAAGTATAATTAATGGAACGAGAGAACCTCAACGTTTGAGGCACAACCCTGTAGTTCTAGAGTTCAAACATATTTAACCTGCATAATAAATATGGGAGGCTCATGCAATAACAATGGCAGATTTAGAGAGATTGAGTTTCAAAAAAGTTATCACGAGTGCAAAAATAGGTTACATCTTGACTTAACTAAGCCTTTTCCCAACTATTTGAGATCGATTAACCCCGCTCTATCAAGGGCCATAGTTTCAGTTAAAACGGCTACATAACATGCCAATTTATTTTGCACCATAGTTTTCGAGTAACCTAGCTACCATTTTCATTATTCTATACTAAGTACTATTTTATTAAACCAGGAATTTTAAGAGACCATTAACTGGCAATATTTATAACAACTGCAACACAACAGAAGAAATATAGTTATGTTTTTAACAAATTTCCGATCTTCATGGACATTAATAATTTGTTTTGCAATAAAGAGACAATTTACACAAGCAGAGAAATTAAAGAAGTTTGGGGAGGAAGCATGTCTGGCCGTCCGTCCTATATGGTTGCTGCTGCTTTCTAGATTAGATACGTCGAAGAGAGGCCAGCCTCTTTTCAAGATCCTCAACATCTGCAGACTCTGAACTGCTGCTGCATAATTCACCATAGTAGAATTTTAAAATTATGAAACCACTCACTGGTAACCAAGAAGCAAACTGAAAATATTTTACAAACTACTACCATGGTTATACCATTGCTGCGCCTAGCTTATACCAAAATATATTGGGCTTTGCTAATTGCAGTCTCGTTGGTGGCTCAACCGCCGGCTGGTGGGGCGCGGCTGATGTCGAGCACATCAGCTGGCGGTTGAGCCACCACCGCAACTACCATTAGACTTTTCCAAATATGTTTCCTCCCAGAAAGGAGAAAAACCAGGCATAGAATCCTTGAAACAAAGGGCACCAACCAGTAAAATTGTTTTTTTTGGAATACCTGATCCAGGCCTTATGGAGGTTCTATAAACGTAACATCAGTAACTGCATCTAACCATCATAGTAATTTTAAAACCAGCCAAGAAAGAAGTACACGAGAGTGTGTTTTCCTAGAGCCATGAGAGCCTCAACTTGTCTTTGCAGAATCAATATGGGACAGAGAATTCTTTCGAACAGCTATATATTTGGGCCGAAGCAGGACACAAAAAGCTAAAAGCTGGTCCTGTCCTAACACCAGGCCAGGGAACTCTCATTCCCCACACCAGTCCCCCCCTGCCCCAGTACCGTATTTCATACCCTTCCCACTAATTACTCAGTCAGCAATTGAGGCACTCCAGAAAACTTCTGTATTTCCTGGATCACCATTTCATTTCCACATTGCAATGCCATCACTTGTCCCTCTTGCTAGCAACATGGAATACCAATCTCAGTCAGCAATTGAGGCACTCCAGAAAACTTCTGTATTTCCTGGATCACCATTTCATTTCCACATTGCAATGCCACCACCGCTGATGTGCTTGCCATTGTTCTATCTCTGCTAATTCAGTCACATGGCCCTCTTGCTAACAGTGTGTAATACATACACACACGCATACATGTATATATCGCAACATTGATTGAGACAAAATCTAGAACACTTTGGTATTCAGGGACGTGCCAAACTCACTAATATGCAGCATAAAATGATACCTAAACACAATGTCCTTTCTCTTGTATTGAGATAATAGGAGGAAGCACCTCTGCAACTTCGAATTGATATTCCACAAAAATTGACCGGCCATAATAAAAGCTAACCATCACCAATTGTGACGCAAGGTAAACAGGTAGTAATTTTTGCAATGAGATGGACTGGATAAGCCACCAACAGCCAAAATTCATAGAGCACCTAACTGCTATCCGTTAGAGATCTTCAATTTGTGATAGATGTTAAATAAGTGTATCCCTAGATTTTCTTGTCAAATTTAAGTGGCACATACCTAGGAATAATGTTTTCAACCTTCTTTGATGCAATCCGGCCTTTTGGAGCTGAAGATAACTGTTACAGAAGGACAAGTAGCATCAGAAATTTGACTACACCGCTGAAAATAAGACAAAACCAAATTAAGGAAATCTGTGTTGCATAGTGAATCTGACAGTAACCAACCTGTGATGCAATATCTACACCAATTTCATCAAGCACCTACAAGAGAACCATGCAAACCAGAGATCATGAGCGAGAAATGGAATATAACATGTAACAGAAACCTCAGAAAAAACCAACCGAAAAGCTGATAAGCTACTAATATTCCACCTGGTTGGTGAGCTCCTCTGTTTCCTCTTCAGCCTCATCTTTGTCTAAAGTTTCGTCAATGGATTCCGACATCATCTCAATCTATGTACAGGACCATCCATATTTTAGATATCATTCAGATATGCTGACACGTACGTGTAACACATTTAACACACGCCATTTAAGGAGGAAAATAGTTTTAGCAATCTGCAAAAACTCAGCCAAGGACCAGCCACTCCTTTGTATTTTACTGACAGGCGATAACAAAGAATGCTATATCGGTACAATTCCCTTCAGGAGAATACCCAAAAGTTGCTGTTTGCATGTTTTGCAACTTTTCCAACTCATATTAAACACGAAACTACTGAACTAGTCAGAAGAAGCTAAACACACAATACAATAGCAAACTTAAAGCCACATGGTAAAAGAATATAATGCAACTCAGAGAAAACTGGAGCAACTTTTAAGTACTAGGAACGGTACCGTCATGTCCATCTGTGCTGACTGCTTCTGAAATTCTTTAATTACTTTAGCTTGTTTTGCAGGGGCCATTTGCTGAAACGTGGTAAAATGGAAAAAAAAAAAAAGAAAACAAATTAATATGAAACAACAATTAGTCAGCCATGGAGAATCACAAAACATATATCGTGAGGGTAATCTTTTCAAATAAGTAATGTAAGCTCCATATATGATGTCAACACCATAGCAAACATGATGGCCTTCAAGAGTGCAATTCAGAGAGCTCAGTTATGAATCATTGAACAGAAAAAGACAAATACATAAGATGATTCTCTTAATCAGCAAATAATCTTTTCCTTGATCATTTCTGACACATCTCTGACTATCCAAATAAATAAGATAAACCTAATCATGAGATCATCAAATTTATTGAAATGTGGATCACATACATACGACACTGGATCATTTCTCACAGGCTTAAAATGCGTACCTTGTTCATAGCAACCATTGCTTTTGTTGCACCTTTCATTCCTGTAGAGATAGAAGTGCTGGCATACATCGCCTGTGCAAAGTAGCAAAAGAGATAAGAAGATTATGTACCAAGAAAGAGAAGAAATATGAAGAATTAGGCGAACAGAAAACCTCAACAACAGCACCCCCTCCTCCTCTTTCCCTTTTTACTAAAGCCCCCTCAAAAAAAGGAAAACAGATACAAAGATTAAGGAAACAGTCCTGCACATAAATTATCACCTGTGTATGAGTTGCTACACCTCTGATTTGGGCACGACTTCCCTGCAAATTTGTTATCTGTTGCCGCAGCCTAACAAGTTGACGAGCTAAGATTCTGGTGGCAGCCTGAGAATTACATAAAGACAATGGTAAATCAAAATAAAGATGAAAAAGCTATTTTGGATATACAGCAACATGCCCAAAACAAATTTAGGGCTCATTTAATGAAATTAAAAATTATGAAATCACCTAATGATTTCAGTTTTAGGCGCTTAATTGTGTTATCAAACAGGGCCTTACTGTTTGCGAGAGGCAAAACTAGAATATATTGGTGCATAACTTAATCCAATTTGTAACTTTCACTTTATAGGTACTCTACATTACAAGCATACATCCTATGATGGAACTCGATAGATGGGTAAGGGGGCACGACAATATATGAGCTCCATGTCTTGTTTGACGTACAAGCAACAAATTTTCAATTTATCTGTTTTGTTATGTAATTGTACATAAAGCTCCCTTATCATGTTACTTTGTAGGTTGCTTCAAAATGAGTCAAATGCCTATGCTTAAACTCTATGTCACATAAAAACACCATTTAAGTCTAGGAAATAGAAGAAAAATATTAAGAAAAATGAATATGTTGTCGCATCTCCTGATCCTTGGAAATTAGATGAGTCCAGTGGTTAGAAGCATACCAGCACCCAACACACATTCCCAAGTCTATCTAACTAAGGTTTGAGCCATGCAGAAGCATTCTTTTTCGAAAGAGATAGACAAATAGAACAAATGCAGCAATGGGAGTTCCATACCAATGGACGAGCCCTACTTTTAGAAAGATATCTTCACATGACTAAAGAAAAGAACCCTTTATATCAGTATTAAGTATCTGATTCCAATAGCCAAATTCATGCAAAATTTTAATTTCCAAAATAACTTACCAAAATTACCTGAACATTAAAGTTTACATAACTGATTTATTTGTTCTAGTAAGTACAAATTCAGTTAGCAGATTTTGACCTACGTAGAATCATGCAACCCACAACCCAAAACCATGGAAGCTCAGCAGTTCAGGTTATCTCAACACCCTTTCCCATCTGTCAAAAACAAATACTCCTAAGACTTACATTGATTACCTACAAAATGTTAGTATGCTTCTTTGAATTGATGCAATAAAATCAATCCATTTTTTTTCCACTATATTTAGTTAATTGACCCGTGCTAGTTCTCAATAGACTCTCGATAAGCAAGATAAGGGCATAAATTATATGAACACTTTTATGCAATTTGCAGAACTTTTCAATGCTTGGAAACCAAGACCTTACATGATAAGGTGTAGATCTGAAGTAGGCTGCACAGTACTCGCACAGAACACAAAATGATGGCAACCTTAGGTCGCCAATATGACAACAAATATATATCTCAAGGTTTACACCTTACACAACAGCTCAAGAATATTTCTACCATAGACCAGTAGCCCGACACAAAAGTGGAAACAACATAACTTACTAAACCAAATGCAGTTACTACCTCAGCGTATGGTTTATGTCATCATAGGTTTACAACTTACCCCATATGGTCTACTTACACAAGTATGGAATCCAGCCAATACGCAATAGAAAATAACATAATTTTTCTATATCTAATACACTTCCACCTGTTACCTTAGAATTTTGTTTTTGTCAACATTGGGTTGCAGCTTAAATCCATAGGGTATAGTAACTCAAGTAACAGACACTAACTCGTCAGGAAACGGATTCTAACTTGCCTCATTTCCAGTTTTAGCTGTTTTCTTGATCTCTGTGACTAATTTCCTCAGCTTATATCCATCTAGTATACTAACTCAAGTAACAGACACTAACTCATCAAGAAACAAACTCTAACTTGCCTCATTTCCAGTTTTAGCTGTCTTCTTGATCTCTGCCACTAATTTCCTCTCCTGAAATGCCAGAGTGAAATGAAAACATGAGGATCATTGAAGATACTTCACACATAAACTGCTTGCTGATAGTAACATACCTCCATCTGTAAAGATGCAATCTCACGTTCAATGCCTGAAATAAGTAGAAGAAGACAACATAAATGTTAATCACATTGGGATATAGTTCAATGCATTGTATGCTGTCCATAGAATTTTATGTCTATATGAGAAACATTGTAATGCAGACGATAATCACTTCCAAAAGCATCAGCTTCATGCTATTACCAGCATGGTGCATATGATAATTGGTCTAAACTACAATCAACTGGTGACGCTTACTGGAATAAATTTAGATTCCTTTCAGGGTCAGAGTAGTGAGGTTTTAGCAGTTACTAACCATTGTAGTCAGTTACAATAAATTATGATTTGGCAAGGAAGGAAGACTAATTTGGGTATCCCTAAATCAGGCTTGGGCTCAAAGTTTCCTCCTTTAAAGTGGGACTCCTCAACAATTTCAACTTTCCACTTCAGTTTTCAAATTGAGAATGTATCAAACAGTATTGGAGCACTTTTTGAGGGACATTTGTATGCTCAATGGTTCCTAGAAATTGCAAAGGGGAAATGTGGATGATGAAAGGCAAGACAAAATCCCATGAAGGCAATTGTCAAAAGGAAGTCCCTCTCAAACCAGTCACACACTTTTGGCAGGATTCAATTCCACTAATTTACCGGAATTAAAGATGATGTTTTGAAGAATTGAACCCTTCGAGTACGATGTCCTTAAAAGAAATATGGAGCCAGTTGTTCCATAACATTAAAGTCTTTGGCATCTTTGGAAGTTAAGGAACTCTTAAATGTCAAGGAGTTAAACCTCAATGTGGTTCTAACCTAAGGCTCTCATACCAAAGTATGCTGGGTGTTTTGGTCATTTGCCGTTTGTGTTTGATCTCGATTTTTAATAGCTTCAAAGTTGGATACAGATTGTGTTAACAGATGTCATCATGGCACTACATCTCGATTTTTAATAGCTTCAAAGTTGGATACAGATTGTGCTAACAGATGTCATCGTGGCACTACAACGGAATGATGTGGTGGCTTAGTGAAGCAAAACCATTGCTTACTTTGCCGGCTATTGAGTAACTTTGGTCATAAAACATGTCGGCTAATGTCCACGTAACCCTCTAGACTTCTAGTTATGTCTCATTACATTTAAGAAAAAGTTTAGAAATTCAATCCCTTTTCCGTGAAGTACAATTTTCCTAAAGAGTTACACACTGAAACGGGGGGAAATGTTGAGAAACTGTTAGTAAGTTGAGGACTTGGGTATGCAACACCCATGGTACTCACACAAACTACAAACAAAGTGAATAGCATTAAGTAAGATGACAAGCTAGTGGCATACAATCCATCAATTCTAGGACAGGATGATTATAGCAATCCATCATTTACATGTGAATTTTTCAATTACAAAAGCTAGGTACCTTGACTTCATAAAGAAAATGCATCAAGGGAAAATGTTGAGAGATTAACGTATTTCCTGCATTGTCAAAGTATGCTTCTTATTTATAATGTCAAAGAATATATCTACCCTTATGAAACTTTTGGAGAAGTAATGATAAGTTCCTATTTTGTGTTGTTAAAACTTGCTAATCAGTAATCTTCTATTTTTTCCTTGTTTCAATAGAAGTTTAGATGCTGAAGGGTAGAAATGGAGCGAAGAAATTAATTAGGCTTGGGTTATATTTGCCTCCTCAAAGAAAATAATTCTCTTCACTCTAATTCTAATATTTATTTCCAAGTCGGAACAGATGTGGGAAAAACTTCACAATGTAAGTGGTTATCTATTCTAATATATACAGGGAGAATCTCAATTCGAAACTAGGCAACGACAGTTACCCTGATAATTGCTGCAGTTGTTTATAAATTTTAAACTCTGCCTATCCTATTCACTTACTGATATTGATAAGATCATTTTCGATGATTCAATTGACCACGATGACTATCATTTCTGGTGATTCAATCTACCACGACGACTACCATCTTCGGTAGTAATCGAAAATTGCATACACATCGCATGTACCTACCCTTTAGTTAGTTATAACATACATTCCCCCAGGGATATCTCACCATTTAGTGATCCACACACATGACGAAATTGGCCTCTAACACTGCGGAAAGGCCAACAAATTGGCTAGGAGATATATTTTTTATGGAATAAATCGTATATAACGAAAATCTATTAGTCAAAACCCTATGATCATCATATTAATTATAGTTATCAGAATCAAACTAGGCATCAAACCAGTGACGCTATCGGTACACCGTTTATCAGTTTAACCGGTGTTATGAATTACATATATTTTATTTATTCATATATGTTTTAACTTAATTATAATTTATATTGCAAAGTAAAACACAAGAAAACAGGTGGAGCAATGGTTTGTGTTGCTTAATCCGCCTTTAGTTTCTAAGTTTAACTTTTGGTAGCTACAAATACATCAAATTTTTGAACGAAAGGTTAAAAAGTCAAACTAGGTCAATGGTTTTTAAGTAATCCGATCCAATACCTTGAATCGAACCGGCCGACCCTCCGGTTCCTATTGAACTTGGAAACATGTATTTTATTTATTCATATATATTTTAACTTAATTCGAATTTATATTGCAAAGTAAAACAAGGAAACAGGTGGAGCATTGGTTCATGTTGCTTAATCCGCCTTTAGTTTTCAAGTTCAACTTTTGGTAGCAACAAATACATCAAATTTTTGAAAGAAAGGTTAAAAAGTCAAACTAGGTTAACGGTTTTTTGGTAATCCGGTCCAATACCTTGAATCGAACTGGCCAACCCTCCAGTTCCTGTTGGACCGGTTCAAACAGTCTGTCCGGTCTGGTGATGATAACTATGATATTAATACTTTGAAGTATAAAGCAGTCGCCATAAATCTTGACTAATAGCAAGTCAAAACTGACACAGATGCCTCAGAAAAATCACATTTATCAACACAGAGATCAACCATTCTGCAACTGAGATGAACTGTACCTCTGGTAGCAACTGACATTTCTCTTTTGCTTGTGCGGAGAGCATCTGTTCGTCACAAAAATAATACCATTTTCCCCTCAGTTTAAATTAAAAACTTGTAACTACTTAAAAAAATAAACCGCACCCAAAAAAAAAAAAAAAATGTAAAAGCAAACTCTAATTGAAAACAACTTTAACAAGAAAAAAAAATTCAGGTCAAAATACTCTCAGAAATGTTGAGCTTTAGAAAAATTTTCGGGAATTAAGAACAGAAAAAAATGTCAAAATTAACGTTGGAGGATTAAAATTTAGGGAAAAAGAAGGGGCTTGATAGATGAAGTCTAGGCGGAGGGAATCTGAAGAAAATCTCAAAATTCAGAACAAAGGGTTAGGGGGAGAATGGCATATAAAATCAAGCACAAAGGTTAGAAATAGAAAACCAGAGACAATGTAGTCACCCAGACAGTACAAAGTTCTTAGTGGTTTTTGAATAGCTAGAGGGAGTTGGAAAAAAACCCTAGAGGAAGAACAAAACATATATAAAGAGAGCACCTTTGGGTGAGGTTTTCTTCCGGAAGATGTTCATTGCTGACTTCGACTTCCAAAAGCTTCGATTACGAGCGCTCTGGCTTTGGTAAGAGGAACAGAGAGAAACTGGGGCGTATCGGTGGCAAAGAAAGGCCTAAATTCTGAAAATGGAAACCCTAATCTTTGTTAGATCTTAGTGACCGTTGAGCCTTTTGATCTACTCTCTTCTCTCTGTCTGATTCTAAATGGGAAAATTGCGGCGATCGCCTAGTGGAGCGTGCTTTTGTTCCCACATTTCCTACTGGTAGGAAGCCAAGTAGCCGTTACAGTTGCTCCATTTACTAAAATGCCCACTCTGTTCCTTTGATTTACTAACGCAATTTAGGAATTTTCAAGTATATAAATATCAACTAATATATAACCACAAATAGAGTTTTTTTTTTATTTTTATTTTATGCAATCCACGAGTATGGGGTATTTTTTTTTACAAAGCACATACCTCTTGGTCTTCTTTTGAGAGGTCAAACTCTTGCCAAGTATAAAGTTAGTTGCAAATATTTATTTTTTATAAATATTTTAGTCCTGACATGGATAACTTGCTTTTGACTAGATCGGAAAGAAGATTAATTAATGTATGCATAAGTTGGCCCCGACACTCTTGACCGTTGTCCAAAAAAAAAAATTCTTATTGTGTTTTCAAAAATTTTACTACACAAATTGTTACACAGAAAATAAGAGTCTTGTTTTGAGAAGTTCAATTTTCAACAAATAGTTTAAAAAACACTCATTAAACTATGACTCAGTATCATTAAAATCCCATGAACTCTGAAACGTATTATATGAATAAACTACTAATTTATATTAATTAATATATTTTGTTAGCAATATATTAGGAAAGTAGATGACAAATTTGTAGGTAGAATTTTTAGGAAGGCCTGGTTGAACTCTTAAACCGAATTGACGAGCATGTGTAATCTACAAGAAAAGAAGACGATGACAATGCCTCGACCCTCTTTGGATTGAAGTCACTTCGATGATTAAGTTAGCAATGTTAACTACAATGAATAGAATAGAATATTAGAGAGTTAGAACTCAAGTGAACGTACCTTACACCTTTAGTGTATGGGGGCATTTATAGGTTTCGAAATGTCATGTTCCCTTTGGAGATTGAAGTTACTTTCCTCCTAGGAATCTTTATTAATTGAGTCGATTTAATGTATTGGACTTATCTTTTGTTTGTCCTAATTTACATAAGAATCGGATTTGTATTATGGACTTCATCAGTTCTAGTGCCTTTTGGATTATGATCTATGGGCCAGCCCCTTTGGGTACTTACCTCTAATCAGTATGGGCCTTGTCCGATGGGTTGGCACTCATGGGCCAACCTCACTAGGCTAGTCTCTTTTGGTCTTGAGCTTGACTCTTATTGGACCCACACTTGCCCTCCAGCTCTTGCGCCCTGTTTGGACTAACAAAGGGGACAAAGGCTAATATTTGCATTTAAAGCTTGTTTTTTAGCCTTTCCGTCGCTTTGCACCACGTGGACATTCCGTACTGGCCCTGCAATCGATAGGATGCATCGAATAGGCTTCCGAGGTGATGGTTGGGTCAGGCGTTATGATTGTCACAACTGAACCAACAGCATGACTCACTATAAATTGGGTGCATTTTCATCCATTCTTAACATTCGAACATGGTTTAAGAATCTTGATGAGAGAGAGAGAACGGATCCTACCCTAATACTATAAGTCCTTCAAACCTTTGCATTCTTCTTTTTTTGCCCTACTTTTTGTATTCATCACCTGATGGTAGCTCGCCTTAGGAAACTTGTGGACAGTCCGGTGGCTGTTGTTGCTTTTAATTCTAAGTACAACATTGTCGACCAGGTCGGCATTGACCCAGACGACTATAGGATGGAAGAAACCAAAAAGGAGATGCCCTTCCCCGTTATTGCCATCATAGAGGGTGGCGTTAGATTTCCCTTACACCCTTTCCTTGTAAAATTCCATCAACACCATGATATATGTCCTGCCCAAGTCAGCCCAAATGCATATTTGATTGTAATAGGGATGCTTAAGCTAAACCGAATCCTAGGCGTTAACCTAGGGCTTGCAGAGCTTGACTTTTGTTATACTCTGTGTAAAGTTAGGCGTGATAGCTAGAAAGTCTACCTTAAGGTGATCGACAAAAGTAAGAAAATAGCGAAGTGTCTCCCATCTTCGGGTAAGGGCGTAAATGATGTTAGAATCTGGATTTTTGGCCCTTGGGAGTTTAGTGATCTTCTTGCCAACCAAATGCCGTTGAGTTTATGTTGTAGAACCCCCAGAGAGTTAGGTTGGTTCGGCCCTTTACTTTTCATGTGTATTGACCTGTACATGTTTAACTTGCCTTGTTTTGATTTGTTTCGCATTTGGTAAGAACAAGAGGCAGACGTGGGTTGTCAACTTGATTGATCTGGACAAGGTTCTGAACTACAAAGGCTCTGGTCAGCTTCGTGATATTGCAAGGACCCTTCATATCTTGCTGAACTACCAACTCCGGGTTTCCACCTTCACCTTCTCGTCTGGGATCCTGGCAGGTGTGATTGCTAACTTTTCAGAGGAGGGTGCAGCTAGTGAGTTCACCAAAATCCCAGTAGGGATTACTATTGAGCACATACTCCTCGACGACCGGGTGACCATTGCCGACCTACTCTCTGACGCGCTGCCACTAGTGGGGACTTCGGGGACTCGAATCGTTGAAAAGGCCATCCCAATGACCTCAGGAGTTGGCTTCCCAAGTTAGGCGTCATTTGAGTTGCCCCCAACCGTTACTGACACAGCGGCCCATTGTGCAAATTATCTAGTCTAAGACATTTCCTCAGATCAGTCAAGTTCATCTAAATTGACGTCAAATTCAACTCCATTCACAGTGCTCGACCGCTGAGCTACAGCCAAGATTGGGCGAAAGCATAAGTTGGTGTACCCTTCATCCTCGGATTTCGATACTCCCGATATGATGAATCTAAGGGAAATGGTGCTGCAGAAGGCGACAAAAAAGTTGAAAAAGTCGGGAAAACCGGAGGCTGAAATAACGAAGCCCATTCCTCCTACCCCCATTGCTAAGGTTGGGTCCTCTGAACCCAAAAAGCAAAGGAGGGAGACAAGGTCGTTGAAGAAGAAGGCACCGGCGGGGGATACACTGGTTAAGCCTGCACCGAAGAAAGCCAAATTTGTGCTGATAGATCCTTATCCAAGTAGTAGTGCCGCATCTAATGATGCCGACTTTGTGGTTGTAAGACCCATCGTTGGTGACCATCGCATGCGACCGAACGACTCCTTAATCAGGTCGGCTGAGGTAGCGATGAGAGTGGTCGAAAGTAACCTCTAGCGGGTTGACATTGACTTGTTGGAGAGCAATGATGACTTATCGGTTTTTCTAGGAGCCTTCCACGAATCCCTGCTGGTAAATTCCTTCATCCATTTATTTTCAGTAGTGACTTTTGTTAATTGTGTACTGATCTTGTCGCATCTGTTTTGCTTCTTGGGCTTTCTCAATGCTTTAGAGGCCATGCACCATTTTCGAGTTTTGTCCGGAGAGCACACTAAACTCATTGAGGAGCATGCTGATCTGAAGAGGGAGTGGATCAAGGCAAAAAGGCCCAACTAATTGCGGCAAAGGACGTTAAAAGGCAAAGATTGCACTGGACCAAGTTATAACCGATTTGATCAAGAGTGACGATGAAGTCTCAAGGCTCGAGGACGACAAGGCCATAATTCAGTGGACTTATTCAAGTCAAGGGCTGAAGTCGAGGCACTTAAAGTCGACCTTACAAAGGAGAAGGCTGAGTTTGAGAAGTATAAGCAAGGCATGATGGCTACTGTTGACAATTATGCCTTTTAGATGGTTGATCTCTCACAATCGATATTTGTTGAAGGCTGGCACAGGGCTCTGAAGGAAATGAAAGTCTAAAACTTTTCCAGCCTTTGAAAGAATGTTTTGAACTACTTTGAGACAACTTTGGGGGGCAGCATTGAGGATACCTCCAAAACGACTAAGGAAACAGACATTTCGGTGGTTCCTGTTATAGGTGTATTCGAAACGGCTGAAGGGAATGTCTCTAAGACGACTGAGGTGGATGTGCTAAAGACAGTTGAGGCTGAACCTACTGCCTCCAACTCGGTTGACCCTGCTAAGAAACCTGCTGAAGATGTTGTGGCTTAACTTTTGCTTTAGTTTTATGTTAAAATAGTTGTACCTTTCTGTAAAGACTTTTAATGAATTTTGCTATTTTGAATGAATGTGGATTTCGTTATTTAAGTTGACTCTTGTATGGATATTTCGTAGTAGAAGCACATAATTTTTACTTTGGATTCTTGCTCCGTCTTGTCTTTATTGGCCAAGGCCTTCATTGGTCGACCTGCCTAATTTTTTGGACAAGACAAAGTGTTTATACTTGGTTTTTTGTGGCCTTCTTTGGCTAACCTACCAATAAGTTGGATAGGATCAATTTTTTACAGTTAGTTTTTTATAGCCTTCATTGGCCGGCATGCCAATAAGTTGGACAGGACCAAGTTTTTACACTTAGTTTTTTGTGGCCTTCTTTGGCCGACTTGCCAACAAGTTGGACATGATCAAGTTTTTACACTTGATTTTTTATGTCTTTCATTGGCCAACCTGCCAACAAGTTGGACATGACCAAGCTTTTAAACTTGGTTATTTGTGGCCTTCTTTGGCTGACCTGCCAACAAGTTAGACAGGACAAAGTTTTTACACTTGATTTTTTATGGCGTTTATTGGTCGACCTGCCAACAAGTTGGACAGGACCAAGTTTTTACATTTGGTTTTTTTTGGTTATCCCTCTTTTTATGCTTGCTTGTAGTTTTTGTTAAATCACTTATAACTTTTGAGGAAAAAACAATGTATTATCATAGATTGTCGTAGATCAGTACATCATTTGGGAAACACCCTTACTGATAGAATTTTATGAGATTGTCAGCGTTCCAAGGTTAGGGTAGTTGTCGCCTTTCTTCAACGGTTTCCAGTCGGTATGTCCCCATACCAACCTGGGACGCAACTCTGTAAGGACCTTTCTAGTTTGGGCCGAGCTTCCCCTCCACTGGATTCTTAGTTGCCCCCAATACTTTCCTTAGCACTAAGTCACCGGGAGCAAAAGCTCTTGGCTGAACTCATTTATTGTAGGCCCGACTAAGTTGCTGATGATATCCAGCAAGTTTGAGTAGGGCAGCCTCTCTCTTTTCTTCAATAAGGTCGAGGTCCTTTGCCAAAGTCTGGTCGTTGAGGCCAGTGTCAAATGCTGCCGATCTAATGGTTGGAAGTTTGACTTCCAATGGTATTACTACCTCCACCTCATATGCCATTGAGAAAAGGGTTTCTCTAATAGATCTCTTTGGAGTGGTTCTGTAAGACCATAAGACACTAGGCAACTCTTCTACCCATCTTCCCTTAGCTTTTTCCATCCTCTTTTTTATTCCATTTAACGTGGTCTTGTTTGATATCTCGACTTGCCCATTGCACTACGGATAAACCAGAGTTGAATAGTAATTTTTGATCCCAAGCCCATTGCAGAATTCTCTGAACATTTACCATCAAACTGGGTGATGTTGTCTGAACCAATGCACAGGGTTTCTCTAATAGATCTCTTTGGAGTGGTTCTGTAAGACCATAAGATACTAGGCAACTCTTCTACCCATCTTCCCTTAGCTTTTTCCATCCTCTTTTTTATTCCATTTAACGTGGTCTTGTTTGATATCTCGACTTGCCTATTGCACTACGGATAGACTAGAGTTGAATAGTAATTTTTGATCCCAAGCCCATTACAGAATTCTCTGAACATTTACCATCAAACTGGGTGATGTTGTCTGAACCAATGCACAGGGTATCTCGAATCTTGTAATGATGCTCCTCCATGCAAACCTCTTAGCGTAAACTTCTCTGATAGTCGATAAGGGCTTTGCTTCCACCCACTTGGTGAAGTAATCAGTTGCTACTATAAGAAATCTCTTATTCCCTGGAGCTTGGGGCAACGGTCCGACTATGTCCAATCCCCATTGTGCAAAAGGCTAGGGGCTGGTAATAGTTGTGAGGTCCTTAGTGGGCTAGCAAATTATCAGTGAAAAGTTCTAGCACTTTTCACAGTTTAGAACATACTAGGTGGTGTCTTTTTGGATATATGGCCACCAATAGCCCTGAGAAATAGCTCGGTGTGCGAGAGATCTTCCGCCGACGTGACTCCTACAGATACCTTCATGAATTTCAAACAGGATGCCTTGTACTTTGTTGGGGTGGACATAATACAGATAGGGGTCAGTGAATGATCTTCTATATAGTTCCTTGTCAGGTGATAGCCAGTACTTTAATGACTTGTGCTTGAATCTTCTGGCCTCGTTCTTGTCTTTCAGTAGCTCATCCCTATCGAGGTAGGAGATGATTGGGTCCATCCAAGATGGCCCTAATTGCTCAATTGCCAAAGCTTGCACTTCTTCTTGAAATATGCTGCCAGTGTTGCCAAGGCATCGGTATGAGTGTTGCTATTGTGGCTAATATAATGGAGCTTGTATTTACTGAATTTGCCGAGCAGTTCTTTTGCTTTTGCCAGGTACTGCGCCATCCTATCATTTTTTTCCACACACTCACCCATGATCTAGTTAACCACCAATTGGGAATCTGAATATATAACTATCTCGGCAATCTTGAGCTTTATAGCTCAATGCAGGCCGGTGTAAGTAACCCATTTTTTTCTCACTCGACAATTTTTAGCCTGTCCAGACTCACATTCAAACTGGTGCAGACACATTCAAGTCAGAACTAGTTTTCTAGACTCAATCCAGTCAGTCAATCGTCTCGTGGGCGCACCGGGCCTAATAGAGGCAAAATGACCAAAATACCTTTAGGGCATTGCTTGATCTAAATCCAATTAGTACGTCTTCCTAAAGACGGTAAGTCCCTATTTCAACCTCACTTTCAATTTCAATTCTATTCTAGATCAATCAAACTCAATCAGGAACATCTTTTAAGAAAACTGATCCCTCAGATGGTAAATCCTTCTAGTTTGGCATGTTTACTAAGAAAACTCCTCAGAACGGTTAGTCTCTTCAAACCTGTCTATCGGGATAAAAACTAAGTCTGGAGATGATAGAATGGTTCACTTCTAGCTCCTGCTAGCCCGCCAATATAGAATGTCTGTTATTTCGGCACGTCTTTTAAGAAAGTTGATCTCTCAGACAATAAGTCCATCAAGCAGCTTCCTGAGATTAGGCAGCCTCTGGAATGAACGCACCCCATCAGAGTGGCAGAAACACTTGCAAACATCGTAACCGTCAAAGTGGCGGAAAGGAGCTGCAACTTCAAGGTTCTGAAAGTCCAAGAAAAGCAAAGCAAATAAAGAAATCAAAGCAAGAAGAAGACAAGGTAGACTTTTAATTTACTTTTATGTAATTCTCCCCTCTCTCTTCTCCCTCCTAGCCTACTTGGGTTTTCTTCTATTTTAATCTCCTATCTTCCACCTCCCTTTCTTGCATGCTTGAAACAAGGGACTCCTTGATTCATGCATAGGAAGAATTGTTGAAGGTCACCGTGTCGGGGGCTTTCTTCAAATTCAACCCTTGATGGTGTGGGTTCGGCTCCCTTAATTATGTGGTAAAGCCTAGCCTTATATGTTCACGACCCTCTTGCATTGTGCATCTCATATTCATACATCCATTAAAAGTTGTTTTCAAAGTTATTTTCAAACTTGTATCGAAGTTGTTTTCAAAACTTGCATTCATAATCTTCTTTTTCAAACTAGTTTTCAAAATTACACTCCTAAAGTGATTTTAGCCATTCCATGGTCACGGTTGTTTTAGGAAAGTGTTATATTCATTGTGACCATCAAGGTCCATGTTTTGGGTTTGTTCTTATTAAAACCACAATTTTAAGATGATTCTAGCCATTCCATGGTTAGGGTTGTTTTATAAAAGTGTGATATTCAATGTGATCGTGATGGTCCATATTTCAAATCCATGTTGTTTTAAAAATCACAACCCTAGAGTGGTTCTAATCTCCTTATGGTTAGAGTCGTTTTAAGAAAGTGAGATATTTAAAAATTCATATTCAAACCCCTTTCCAAATTGTTTTTCAAACTATTTTATAAAAACTCTCTTCAAAAATCTACTTTCTAAAAACTCTTTTCAAAGATCTCATTTCAAAAAATTCTTTTTCTTGGAGTCGAAGTCAAGCCCTAAAATCCATGGTTAGGAAACCCTAGTTCTCTTTCCTAAAATCATGATTTCCTATTTTACCTCAAATCATAGGTTTCTAAAAATATTTTCTACACCAAATCATAGATTTTCAAATTCTAGATTTCCAAAACTCAACCTTTCAAATCTTCCAATTTAGGAAATTAGATCAAATATTCCAATTTAGGGAACTAGATCAAATCCTCCAGTTTTGGAAACAAAATCAAATCATTTATTTTTGAAAATAGAATCTAATCTTCAACTTTAGGAAATAGGGATCAAATCTTTCTTAATTCAAACCTTTCTTAATTTCAAATTTAAACTTTTGAAAACTTTCCTAAAATTAAAATTTCCAAATTCAAAGCTTTCCAAAATCAAACTTTCCTAAATTGAAAACTTTCCTAAAATAGAAACTTTACTAAAATAAAACTTTCTTAATTTGGCACTTTCCTGAAATAGAACTTTCCTATTTTGAAACTTTCCTAATTCAAAGCTTTCCATAGTCCAATTTTTCCTAAACTCTAACTTTCCAAATCATTCCAAGTCAAGTGTTTCTAAATGAAATCAAATCCTTTCCAATCTATTCTAAATCTCATCTTTACTAACTCTAAATTTTTTAAACTCAAACTTTCCTTAGTTCAACTTTTCACGTCTAAGTCAAACCTTCTTATTTCAAGTTTATGCTTCAACCTTAGTTTACCTAAGTCCTAAGATACCTAAACCCTAGTTCAACCCTAACCTTAAAGTTAGGAAGCTTCATCTCTTTTTTAAAACTCTTTCCTAAATTAAGATGGTTTTCCAACTTCAATCTAAGTTAAAATGTTTTCAAAACTCAACTCTTTCTTTCCCAAATCAAGTCCAAGTCCTCTTTCAAAGTTCAAACCCTTTTCCAAGTCCAATTCTAAGTCTAAGTCCAATTTCAATTTCAAATCTTCTATTCCAAGTTCAAATCAAAGCCTTTTTCAAGTCAAGCTCTTTTCAAATCAAACTCTTCAAAAACCTAAAGGTGTCTATTTTTAATTGGACTCTGGTCCGAACTACGACTGACCTGATTCCCAACAAAGGGATAGGTAGGCAACTCTCATGGATACGGTCACAACCTTTTTCAAATCTCTAATTTTTACAACCTTTTTCAAATTTCCGATTCCACAACCCTTTTTAAGTTTCTAATTCCAAAACCCTTTTCAAGTTTCCAATAGTCATATCCTTTTTCAAATTTTCAATTCTATAATCTCTTTCAAATTTCTAATTCCATAATCTATTTGAAGTTTCTAATTTCCACAATCTATTTTCAAAATTAAATCTTTCTTTTCAAATCTATTTCCAAAATCAAATATGTTTCTTGCACTTGCATGTTATGCATCATAGTAAACCTCTTGTCAAAACTCTTTTCAAAATGGATATAATTGGATATTTATTAATCAAAGATTCTAATTGAGTGAGCATAGGGTGAATAGACATGCAGGTACCGCAAGGGCAGGATAGGGTGATGATCTTAGGATACCTTCTCTATATGTTACCAACCTTCGAATCTAGAATCACTGTTTTCTAAGACAAAAAATGGAAATATTTTTCAAAAAAGGGCTTAAATCTTTTCAAAGGTTGCCAAACAACCTGTTTTTCAAAAAATCCTCTCTTAAGTTTTCAAAACCTTTTCAGAAACCCTAAGTTTAATCTTTAGATTGTACTTCGTTTTAGGTAACTTAACTCACCTTAATTAAGTTAGGTAGTGACTCCAAGCTTTTTCCAAAAGCCCTTAATCAAATCAATTTTCAATTCAAACCTAGTCATACTCATCCTTCTAGGAGGATGAGTTCTAATGAGAGGATACTGTGTTTTTCTCACTTGTGTATTTTCTAAAGTGCAAAAAATTGGGTCGCGACAGCTGACGAGCAGAGCCTTATATTCTGACTCGTTATTTGATGCAGTAAACTCCAACTTTATAGCTTGCTCCAATGCCATGCCATTTGGCGTGATTAAGACTATGCCCGATTCTGCCCCCTTATCGTTGGATGCTCCGTCGACAAAGAGCTTCCAATGATCAACAATCTCCCATAATTCCAAGGGGGGTCATAATTTGGTTGATTGGCATCAGGGTGTCTGAATGGCTTTCTGAGGCAGTTCAATAGAAAATGCAGCAATAAAATTAGCAAGTACTTGTCCTTTCGCTGTTGACCTCGGTTGAAATTTGATATCGAACTCTCCTAGCTCTACCACCCATTTTGCTAGTCTTCTTGAGAAATCTGCTCTTTTGAGGAGTAGCTTAAGATGATGGTCCGTGAGGACATTGATAGTATGGGTCCTAAAGTAGTGCACTAACTTACGTGATGCCATTACCAATGCTAGGGCTAGTTTCTTCGGTGGAAGATATCTACTCTATGCTCCTAAAAGAGTTTTGTTGATAAAGTAGACTGGGTTCTGTTACCTGTCTTGTTGATAAAGTAGGACGATGCTTACTACGTGGTCTGATACTGCTAGGGAGAGATATAGCTCTTCACATTTGAGCGGTGTAGAATGTAATGGTGGCTGGGCCAAGTATTTCTTTAAGTCAGCAAGGGCCTGGTCATAATCAGGACGCCAGTTGAATTGCTCCCATTTCTTTAAAAGTTAAAAAAATGGCCGTCACTTATCTGAAGATCAACTGATGAACCGGTTGAGAGCTGCTACTATTCCAGTCAACTCTGGACTTCTTTGATGTTCCTTGGGGCCTGGATATTTTGAATTGCTCTTATTTGATATGGATCTGCTTCAATCTTCTAGTGTGTTACCAAAAATCCAAGAAACTTCCCAGAGCTTACCCCGAACACACATTTAGAGGTATTCAGCCTCATTTTATAGTTTTTGAGGATGTTGAACATTTCCCTTAGATCGCCCAAGTACAGGCTCCTGACCTTGCTTTTGACCACCATGTCGTCAATGTACACTTCAATAATGCTGCCGATGTGTTTCTTAAACATTTTGGTGGTCAATCTTTAATAGGTGGCGCCTGCATTCTTCAAACCAACATGCATGATTTTATAACAAAAAATACCCCTCGAGGTGATAAAGGCAGTTTTTTCTTGGTTCTCTTCATAGAGCGGGATCTAGTGGTACCTACGATAGGCATCTAAGAAACTCATCCTCTTAAATCCAATCGTTGTATCCATAAGCTGATCGATCTTTGAAAGGGGTAAAGAGTCCTTGGGGCATGCTTTATTCAAATTGATGAAGTCAACACAAACCCTCCACTTGCTGTTATTTTTCTTTACCACCATTGTGTTGGAGAGCTAGCGTGGGTAGTAGATTTCCCTTATTGCCCCCGCTTCAAGGAGCCTGTCAACTTCTTCAATCACTGCATCCACATGTTGAGTAGCTGCCCTTCTCCCCTTCTGGACCACAGGTTGGTACTACGAGTCCATGCTAAGTCTGTGGCAGGCTACATCTGGGTCAATTCCTGGCATGTTATAAGGTGTCGAGGCGAATATTTCAATGTACTTTGTCAATGGATTAATCAATGATTTCTCCTCAGATTTGGGCAGCGAGGTGCCAAGCACGAAGTACTTTTCCTCATCATATCGATCTATATAAACCTTCTTCAGGTCCTTAATTGCCTTTTTCTCTGGTAATAGCCTGACATCATCCATCATGGGTGTGTCCTCGTGGAGTTCCATCATTGTACCTTACCCATTTTTTCCTTCGTGGTGCATATCGTTAGGAAGTATTGCTTTGCCGCTACTATCTTTCTTACTCCTTCCAGAGTCGAAAAACGGATCAGCTAATGGTAGGATGAAGGTATGGTTTTCAAGAGGTGCAACCATATCCAAGCTACGATTGCACTGTAGGAGGAAAACACATTAACCACTAGGAACTCTATCTGAATAGTGATCCTGCTTGCATTAATTGGGACAATTACCTTTTCTAGCGGCCAGACCAGGTCTAAGCTGAATTCGATTAGGGGGTTCAAAGATGTTTGGGGATCGGCATCCTTCAGTCCCAGCTTTTTGAAAAGGTCGTAGTACATGACTTTGGAGGAGCTTTCTTGATTAATCAACAGTCTTTTCACAGCACAATCCCCCAATCGTAGTGTTACCACCAACGCGTCATTGTATGACAGTTGCACCCCTGCCAAGTCATTATCGGTGAAGGTTATGACCTCAGTACTACTACCAACCTTTACCTTTTTGTTTGGGCCTTCCAACTGCATTACCTCCTTGAGGTGTGCTGCTTTCTAAATCTCTGCCTTGTACCTGTGTGTGTCTACTGTTGCTAATTCTGCCGATCCATGGAAGACATTGATTACCTGGGTAGGTTCTGCTCTGACTTCCTTCTGCGGAATGAATTCCTACTTTGTCTACTCTGCTTCCCATTTAATCTTCTCCCGGTTGATATATTAGTCGAGATGTGTTGCCTTTGCTAATTCCTCCAAGTGGTTCTTAAGATTTCGGCAATTCTGTGTTTGATGCCCTTTTTCCCCATTATAAGAATAGAACTTCCTCTGGTCTCGGGTAGCAGGGTCTCCTCCTAACTTTGGGGGCCACTTAAAGAAGGGCTTGTCTCATATTTGGAGCAAAATCTTGTAAATTGGGTCCTAGAAGATTGTGTTAACCCCTTCTGTCGCCTTTTGGTCCTGATTATTATTGTTTCTCCTCACGCCTAGGTTTCTTACTTTCACGTCTGTCTTTCTTCCTGGTTTTCTAGCTGATCTTCTCCTGCGTTGGCTGTGCTTCATCTTCTTCTACCCGTGCATATTGTTCAATTCTTAGACTCAAACTCTGTATCCGAGTGACTGGTTTCTTCATGAGGGATTGCCTCAAGTGGTGTTCTCTGCGAAGGCCAATCTTGAATTGTGTAATAGCCAACTACTCATTGCTGTCCTCTATTTCATTATAAGCCCCCGAGTATCTCCTTGTATATGCCCGTAGCCCCTCGTCATCGTTCTTCTGTAAAGTTAGCAAGTAGTCCACCGCCTTTGGCTACTTGCTGTTCGCTAAGAACTGGTTAGTGAATAGCTCGACGAGTTGTCTCTAGCTTAATGCTGATCTGGACTACAGCTTATCGAAACATCGTAGGGCTACCTCTCCCAAGCTTAAAGGAAAAACTTAGCACATAAGGGAATCGTCATAGCCCCATAGTTCCATCATTTGTTTGTAATGCCGAACATGGGTAATGGGCTCGTAAGGAGTAAATTTTGGTGGGGTGAATTTCCTGGGAGGTTGGCAAGTCTCAATCTCTTCTATGAAGGGGGTGGAAGTAATCTAGTCCAGGGCTTTCTTAGCTATATCCTGGGCTGTTCGGCCCTTATGGTGCTTATCTCGGTTGTCTAGCTGATCGTTCAACCACTTGTCCCAATCTTACTACTTTGGCTCAACCCTTGCTGGGTCTCTTGCTAGTGTTCGATTCCTTTGAGGCTGCTGATCTTCCTGTCGGTCCATGTAGTGCCCTGTATTGGTAGTGTAGCTCCTTGTTGCCCATACGACTGAGGGGCTCATGTTTCTTGAATTCATCCTCCTTCTCTGCCTCCAATCTGGGGATCTGTCAGGTATTCATCCATCTCATCTGCAATCGCTTTCCTCATGGTTTTAATCGCTGACCTAAGGTGGGCAATCTCTTCATCCCGCTTCCGGATCACTCGCTCAGTTGTTCGGAGCGAGAAATTACTAGGTACGCGGCTATTGGATGGTGATAGATTCAAGTTCTTGCCGTAGTTCCTGCAGGAGTTTGAATTTCGGACATACTATGGAGCCCATCCTAGACCCTCATATCCTTCCAGCTGGTTGTCTCTAGGGAATTGTATCTCTAATCTGATAAAAGGTCCTTCAAGAGTTTGCACCAAATCATCATCATGCCGACTTGACTGGTGAGTGCCGTCTTGATTACGTACATCATGGATGTCATCTAGTTCCCTGTCGGTGGGATCGACTCCTCCTCTGAGATGGCTGGTACTCATCGTTATGTAGACTTTTCCATAGATGGCGCCAATTATAGGTGGGATTTTTAGGAAGGCATGGTTGAATTCTCAAACTGAATTGACGAGTATGAGCAATCTGCAAGAAAAAAAGACGATGAGAATGTCTCGACCCTTTTTAAGCTGAAGGCACTCCGATGATTAAGTTAGCAAGGTTAACGACAATGACTAGAATAGAATATTAGAGAGCTAGAACTCCAGTGAACGTACCTTACACTTTTAGTATATGGGGGTATTTATAGGTTTCGGAATGCCACGTTCCCTTTGGGAATTGGAGTCACTTTCGTCCTAGGAATCTTCATTAATTGAGTCAGTTTAATGTATTGGACTTATCTGTTGTTTGTTCTAATTTACTTAGGAATTAGATATGTATTATGGACTTTATTAGTCCTAATACCTTTTGTATTAAGATTCATGGGTCAGCCCTCTTGGGTCCTTACCTCTAATCGGCATGGGCCTTGTCCGATAGGTAGGCACGCATGGGCCGACCTCATTGGGCTGGTCTCTCCTTGTCTTGGGCTTGACTCTTATTAGGCCCACGATTTTCTAGTCTTGGGCTTGACTCTTATTGGGCTAGTCAACGTGTACATAAGCTAGCCTCGACACTCCTGACCGTTGCCCAAAAGAAAAAAAATTCTTATTGTGTTTTCAAAAATTTTTCTACAAAAATTGTGCCACAGAAAATGTGGAATGAGAATACTTCTCTTTTAAGTCTTGTTTTGAGAAATTCTATTTTCAAGAAATAGTTTAAAAACACCTATTAAACTATGACTCAGTATCATTAAAATCCCATGAACTTTGAAATGTATTATACGAATGAACTACTAATTTGTATTAATCAATATATTTTGTTAGCAACCTATTAGGAAAGTAGATAACAAATTATTATGTGATTTGCACATGTTCACAAAAGTTTGATCTTGTATATAAATTGACTTTATCTTATTATAATAGTTATCTAATTAGTGAAATGTCCATTGGAATGAAATAAATATAAGGACATTTCAATTATTAGACAAGTATTGCAAAAAGAGAAGGTTAGTTTAAGTACAAAATCATACTTTTATGAACATATGCAAGTTAAATAATAATTTTTTATTCACTCTCCTAACAAATTGCTAATAGAAGATGTTAATTAATGTAAATTAGTAGTCCAAAATGTTAATATATTATGTCATATAGTTAAAAAGATTTTGTGACATTAAGTTATAATTTAAAAGATGTTATTTTATTTATTCTTATTTGCAAAATACCACTTCTAAAAGTTACGAATAAATTGGTATACATAGAAAATGCAAGACGAATAGAAACTTCACTAGAAGTCGTGGAGAACATTAGTTGCAAACTTGCTTCTAGAACCTAATATAGATAAAAACATGAGTAAAGAGCCTTAGAATGAAAAGCAAACATAGAGTTGCAACCATTTAAATGTGCTTCACTTAGTGACATTACAATAAAAGACAACTTCATTTTATATTCGAGAAAATAATCAAGTAGTGATTTTATGAGTACATTCATGTTATTAGCACCATAGAAGCCATTAAATGTGCCATGTTGAGGTCGAAGTCCTTGAGATGTAATCTTTATTGACCATCTAATCTAGAATTAAGAAAAAAACCATACAAACCTTTACCAAAAAACTACATAAATCTAATATGCATTAAAGACTAAAGGTAGTAATTAAGTCCTAATTTGCAGGAATGACAACATTCTTTGCCAAAAAAGATCTTTTTTTTAACTTCTTAGTATCTTTAAGAAGTTGTATTTTTAAAACACAACTTGAAGTGGAGTTGTGTTTTGAAAACACGACTTCTTGGGTGAGGGAGGTATTCTTTAGAAGAGATGCCATGCCAACACTATGTTGACTGGGTCAAACCGATTAGCTAGGGAATGGCACCACTTCCCCCTTAAGTCCTAAAGGATAAGGAGAGTGCGCTATAACTTGCATCCAAAGTAAGGGAGCACATCCCACTCATAGGAAAAGTGACCTATATGACCACCTAGAGTTAGGGGGCAACCTTGATTAATTAGGTTATGAACAGGTCAACACGAGCATAGCATAAGCAACCCAGTGTCAAAAGAGCGGTGGACCTCTTGGTCGTGTCATGTTTACCAAGGACATTAGATACCTTTGGAAACTAACTTATCATAACCGTCAGAGTTACCGAAACACTCGTAAACCTAGGTTGACACCAACGTCTGCTAGCCGTGATGGTGAAAATGACTGTTTTATCCTAGGCAGCGCAACAAGCTTTTTGAGAAGTATATATTGCTTAAGGTGGCAACACCACGCTAACATTGTCTTTAGACGCTCTAGCACATCCAATGTTCCATTCAAACCAAAGCTGGATCATTTTAGTACACCTTGGTCAAAATGACCATTCTTTCCCTAGGCAACCCAATGCATCTTTCGAGAAAGTACAAAAATCTCAAGACAGTAAGTCCAGCCCCCAAAACTTTGGCACATCTAACGTGCCTTTCAATCAAACTCTAATCACTATCTTGGTGAGCTCTAGTCAAAATTGTTGGCCCAAAAGGCAACCCAAGACGAGGGGGTGAATTGAGTTTTTTAAAAATTAATACAATTAAGATTAATTAAAAACTAATCCAATCAATAGAACAGTGATTCATGGTATGTGAATTGCAATGTAATAAAAAAGGAAATGAAAACAGAGCAAGAGAGAACACACAAAGAATTATCGAGGTTCAACCACAACTTGTGGTCTACGTCCTCACCCTAAGATCCCCTTGAAATCTCCTTCCACTATGCAATCTTCAATTACAAAGAAGGTGTTGATTTACTAAGTGCTCAGCTCACTTTTACACAAGAACTTCTTCTCAAGTTCTTCCAGCTACCAAGTGGTTTTGTCCAAGATCTACTTCAACTTAAAAGAGTTTTTCTTTTAGAAGAGAACTCTTAAACTCTCACTTATAGGTGTATGAAGTTGTGTAAACAAAATACAAACTCTCTATCAAGAGTGGATGGGAAATTAAAAGCTTACTTAATGCCAAAATGAAGATAAAATGAATGTTCAGATTTTTCTCAGCTTGATGAGTCAGTTGTTGATGTTTTTCTTGTCTCTCTTGTATATAAATGCAGTTGGAAGCTTGTATATAAATCCCTGTATTGATTTCATCCGTTAGAAGTTGTTGGGGCTCATTTAATGCAAGTTCAGTTCGTTATAACGTTAGAAAAACTAGCTGTTATTTCCCAGGTGTCGACACTTGATCTCACGTGTCGACACATCCGACCTGCATTTTTCAGATGTTGTCCACTGTCTCCATGTGTCGACACTTGATCATGTTATCTTCAAATTTTTGGCTTTTGTCTTCGTGTGTTAACTCTTTAATTTCATGTGTCGACACATTACCCAGAAATCTTTATTCATCCATCTTTTGATAAAGTTCATCTTCAACAATACTGTAAGATCTTCACAGAGTCATCTCTTTAGGATATTATACTAGATTAAGATATTCAATCCATTAAAGTTGTCTTCTATTCAATTTGGATTGAATTTCCTTCTGATGCTCATCTTCTTTGATGCTAAGCTACTAGACCTCTTTTCCATTAAAGCCGAGCTCTTCTTCCTTGTTGCTGAGCTCTTTCCATCTGCTACCAATGACTTTTTCATCCATGTAAAGCTTCATATTCATGATGCCTCATTGTCGAGTTATTCTCTTTGGTACTAGTCATTGTTTCTTCTTTAGGATCACTTTAATGAGTTTTTGATAAGCTTGATGAAGTTTACTCTTGAACATTTTCAATTTCTTTAAATACATACCATCTTCATTGACTCTTCGCATCCCAGATGAAATCTTCACTTGGATTCTTTGTAGAAGTTTCGCAATTATGATGAATCCTCTTTTCGAACATCTTCAATCTTTTCAAATGCAAGTCATTTTCAATTAATCTTTGTATGCTTGCTGAAGTCTTCTTTTGAATACCTTCAATCTCTTCGAATGCAAGTCATTCTCATTGAGTCTATGCACACTTGATGAAATCTTCTTTTGAATACCTTCAATCTCTTCGAATGCAAATTATTTGTTTGAAGTCAGAATAGGTGTCATTACTCTGTTGGTGCATTGCATAACTTTTAGATTGCATTGCTAGAATTGGCTAGTTGTGCATCCATTTTAACATGTATTAAACTTTAAGTTAGAACCTTGAAGTTAAATTATAATTTTTATTAATTTGCACACTAAGTAAATGTATTAGTAAAATAACACAGGGTTTAACTATCATCAAAATCAATATAGGGATCAACCTTGAGTCAACAATCTCCCCCTTTTTGATGATAACAAAATCCTTGCAAATAAAATTGATATACGATTAAATGAAATTGACAAGATCAGTTTTCATACCAGTAGAAAACTCCCCCTTTGTTTTATAATTAGCCAATTGATGCTTAAGAGACAAAAGTCTTTTAAAAAACAACTGTCAAGGAGTTTTTATCAGTCAAAAACAAATTGAGGAAAATAATTCATGTTACTCCCCCTAAGAACATGCTTTATAAAGATTGAAGTTCATCTATCAATTATCACTCATTTTATTTTATTTCCATTCAATGCCATATGCAACCAAGTTATCAATACCAAGTTATCAATACATTCATCAATCATTTTTCATTTTACTTCAATTCTTTTCCCTCTTTTCGTCAATTCATCAAAAAGAAAAAAATAGCAAAGATAGATACAATAGTAAAAAATCTTATACCAAGATAACTTGTATAAATAGGAAAACAAGCAAGCAACTAAGCAATCAAGGTGTCAAATTTGCAAAAGAGCAAGATCATATTTCTTTCATTCAAAGAGTATTACAAAATGTTTGACAAATGTCATCCACAAAATGTGTAACAAAACTATACAAATGTGATACGGCCATATAATAAAGACATTGATGCAAGAGAAGTGTGAGAAAGTCAAGGAGATGCAGAGGGAGAGGGGGATAGTTCAACTGCATTAGAGACAGTATTGGAAGGGCCAGAAGAGTATCGAGGCCTCAGACAATATCTCAGCCTGCCCAAAGATCTAGAGACTAGGACAGATGATGTGGCTTTCTTGGCTGGACCAGCTCTTTTCCTTTTGACATTGAATAAGCTATCCTTAGACTCAGCCACAATATACTCGTGATCAGATCTTTCCTTTGGTTCTGGTTCTTCTTGAGCTTCTGCTGGAGTCTCATGGTCAGTTTCAAATTCTTTTTCTGCCTCATTTTCCTCTTCACCCACTGCTTCTTATTCGGCTTCCTCTTCCTCAACATCAATTCCTTGAGCCTTTTTCAACTGAGTCACATCTTACTTAGGGCTATTTAACTGTTTTAGCCCATCATCAAGTTTCTGATGCATGCGTTGAAGCATATCCATCATATTTCCCAGAAGTTCATCAACTTAAGTGGCTTCAAGAGATTGGGCTAGGGGTTTTTGAGGTCCAGAAGTAGATGCTGTTCCATGGGGAGTACTACTAGGGGCAACTTTGTTAGGTCTTGGAACCCATTGGCCATTCACTTTCTTATAGCCCATCCTGGCCAGTGTGTATTTGCTGTATTCATCACTTTAGGGTTCTGGTTTTCTATAGTTCTCACCCAATAGGTTTACTTGAAAGTGCTTGAAAATTTGGTGAGTAATATGCCATAGGATAGATTTTTGGTGGAAGTGGTAAAGGCATGGGCCATGTTTGTGAGAATGTAGAGGGGACATCAATCTTGGTGTTGGTTAGAAAAGCCTATAGAAAGAACAAATCTTTCTCACTCACATGTTCAAAACTTTCAATTTTGGGCAGAAAAATTTTAGCAACAAAATGGTGGACCAACCTTAGTTCAATTGGAAAGTCATTGGCTACAGGTTGGGTGGATTCAGGCATGTCTTGACTATAGAAAACATATAGTTGTTCACTTCTGGTTACACTTTCAAAGTAGAACTCTCCACTATACCTAGTTCCCATAATCTCAGAAAGGGTGAACTCATTTAGAGTGATCTTCACTCCCTTTACATAACTGGTCAATTCTATCTCTCCAACCTTTTTCAAGAGAATGGAGTAGAAATGAATAACCATTTTAGTATATACATTCTCTCGAATCAAGGTGTAGGGTTTCCATCCTAGGCTAGTGAGTGTGTGAGGGAAGTGAAAGTTCTCATTCTCAAAATACTCATAGTCAATCCATTGACCATTTAGAATTTTATAGAGAGAGAAAGTATTTAAAAACCATTCTTGAGCCATTACATCTCTGAAATGTACGACATCCCAATCAGGTTGGTCTAAAGAAGTCCTTTTAACTGACTCTCGAATCGGTGGTCCAACCCTTTTCCATTTCTAACTTCGTGTAGAAGAATCCTTAGGATTTTCTTGCCTGTGGTCGACCTTGGGAGCCATGTCAATAATCTAAAGCCTTGAGAGATAGAGAAGATGGTTGCGGATAGATGGTTATGAGAGATTGGGAAGAAATTAACTAGGGTTTATAACGAGATTGGAGTGAAGATTGGTGATGGTTCGAAGGTGACGGTTGGGTTCGGTGCAAACAGGGGAGCGAGAGAGAAAAAGAGTGAGAGTGAGAGTGAGAGTGAGAGAGGGAAAGTTCAAATGTTTGTAAATTGGGCTTCGTTAAAGTATATAGGCCCGACTCATGTGTCAACACATGAACTTGGTGTATCGACACATGCGTGTCAACAAAATAATTTAAGTCCACTGTCATAATGTGTCGACACATGTAACCAGACTGGGGCATGTGAAATATAAGAAATTCAGGGAATGGCCTTTTTCAAATTTTGAGAGAAAATGTGTTTCAATATGATTATGCAATGAATCATGAATTCAAGAAATGCAATTCACATAATGATAATCACATTTAAAACATACATGTAAGCACCCCATTTTTGACCGTTTGGTAGTCTACACTTTGTCCAGACTTGTGTTCAAGTCATTGGGGGCATATTCCAATCGAAACCAAATTTTTAAGTCCAAATCCCGTCTGTCCATCGCTTCGCGGGCCCACCAGGCCCAAATAGAGGCAAAATGACCAAAATGCCCTTAGGGGCATTGTCCTTTCCAATTCCAACCCCTCTCTCGAGACAGTTTATTCCTCGAGACGGTTCCAAATCAGGCACGTCTTTTCGAAGACGATAAGACCCTTTTCCAATTCCAATCCCTCTCTCGAGACAATTTATTCCTCGAGAAGGTTCCAAATCAGGCACGTCTTTCCGAAGACGATAAGACCCCTTTCCAATTCCAATCCCTTTCTCGAGATAGTTTATTCCTCGAGACGGTCCGGCATATTTTTCAAAAAAAATCTCTTCGAAATAGTAAGTCCCTTTAAACCTGTCGACCGGGACGAGACCCCAAGTCCCCTAGATGGTAGAACGGTCCACCTTTGGCGCCTGCTAGCCCGCCATTGCAGAAATGTCCGATTAGGCACGCCTTCCAAAAAAATTAACTTCTCAGGCGCTATGTCCCCTTTAGCAGCTTCCTGAGATCAGGTAATCTCGGGAATGCTCGCGAACCGTCAGAGTAGCGGAAATCCTTGCAAACATCGCAACTGTTAGAGTAGCGAAAATACTCGCAAACAGGTCGATATAGGGAATTGCCAACAAACCCCTGTGTCACCACGATCGCCGTTGGAGTGGCAGAAACACTCAAAACCCAGGTCAACACCAGTGCCTGCTAGCCCACTTCGGTTAAAAATGACCAAACTTCCTCTTGGGCCTTTTCTGAGACTTTTCGGTCAAGATGACCATTCTGCCCCGGGAACCACACCGGCTCTGGGTATCAAACAGGTAACCTCCCGAAAATACTTCTTATAGTATTATCAATCTTCCTCTACTTTTTCGGATCATTCCGAGTCAGTTCCGGCCAACCCGGTACAAAATGATCATTTTGCCCCTGGTGGGCCGGTCTCCTTTTCCTACCACACCGGCTCTGGGTATCAAACTGGTAACTTTTCGAGAATGCTTTTTATAGTACTCTTAACCTTTCTTTATCTTTCCGGATCATTCTGAGTAAGTTCCAGCAAACTTGGTGCGAAATGACCGTTTTGCCCCTGGTGGGCCGTTCACTTTTTCCGACCACACCGGCTCTGGGTATCAAACCGGCAACCTTTGGGAACATTCTGAATAATGTTTTCAAATCTTAAGTCTTCTTCTGGGACAGTCCAAGTCCGTCCCGACAGCTTCCCGATCCGATTGATCGTTTGCCCCTAAAGGCCGGTCAACCCTTCCGACACATCCTATCCACATTTTTCAAGTCAAATACCTCCGAGACACTATTTTAAGTGTTTCTGCTCTTTTCCAGCCTTCCGAGTCATTCTCGGTCTCCCAAACTTCTTCCCGGACTTTCCAGAGTCACTCCTAGTGAAGCCAGACTAAAAATTGCATGGTAGTCACTAGTATAGGCGCCCAAATCTAGTCAAAGATACGTTGCTTGTCAACCTAAAACATTTCCTAAATGGCTGGCGCCAAGCCAAAAAATGACCTGGCGCCACTCCGCCAGTGTAATGTTTGACCTGGCGCCATTGCAACAGGCGCCAGTGCATTCCTCTTTCTATAAATACAGAGCCTCTTCCAGCGTGAAAGAGGTCCGCAAACTCAGTCTAAAAACACCAATATTCGATATACAGAGCTCGAACACTTCAAAAACCCTAGCTTCTTTAGGTTCTTGAAACCCTAGCCACCATACACTAAACCCTAGCCTCCTATACACTCATACACACCCCCATACACTTATACACTAGCCTCCAACCTTCCTTTGAAGACTTGAAGAGCTGCAATATGAAGTTTGAAGATTGAAGACAACTCTTGAGGATTGAAGACGAAGATCAAGACGAAGATCGAAGACAAGCAAGGCGCGCAAAATAAACAAGATATAAGGTAGGCCTTCGTTTTACGTTTCTGCACTTCCCCCTCTCTCTTCTCTCTCCTAACCCACTTGAGTTTTCTCTATTTTAATCCCCCATCTCTTTCCCCCCCTTTCTTTGCATGCTTGAAACAAGGGGACTCCCGGTCCACGTGTAAGATTAGACTATTGGAGGGTCACCGTGTCGGGGGCTTTCCTTTAGGCTAACCGGAGACCCCGTGGGTTTAGCTCCCTTGATTATGTGGTGAAGCCTTAGCCTTGTATGTTCACGACTCCAAATTTGCATTGTGCATATCATGATCTCGCATCTTCCAAAAATCGTTTTCAAACTCGTTTTCAAAACTTGCATTCAACTTGTTTTCAAAATTGCATCAAAATCTCTTTTTCAAAACTTGTTTTCAAAATCACAATCCTAGGGTGATTCCAGCCTTTCCATGGCTAGGGTTGTTTTAGGAAAGTGTTATAATTAAAGTGACTTTCATGGTCCATATTTTCAAATCTTGTTGTTTCCAAAATCACTTTTTTAAAGTGGTTCTAACCTTCTTATGGTTAGGATCGCTTTAGGAAAGTGAGACATTTTTATACCTTTTAAAAAACTTTCTTTTCAAAAGTCTCTCTTCCTAAAAATCTCTTTTACAACATACTTTCCAAAAACTCTCATTTCCAAAGTTGTTTTCAAAAACTCCTTTTTTTTAAAATCTCTTTCCAAAAACTCTATCTTCAAAATTCACTTTCTAAATACTCCTCTCTAAGATTCCCTTCTAAAAATCTTCATTTCCAAAAAACTCACTTTCCAAAAATCCTTTTTCTTGGTGCCCAAGTCAAGCCCTAGAACTCATAATTAGGAAACTCTAATTTTCTTTCCAAAAACATGGTTTTCAATTTTGACCCAAACCTAGGTCTCCAAAAACTCCCATTTTCTACGTCAAAATTAGGTTTGCAAAAACCTTTTTTCTATGTCAAAACTATAGCCTTTCAAATCTAGGGTTTCTAAACTTCCCTTTCCAAACCCTTGCCCAAATTCAATCTTCCCTTTAGGAAACTAAATCCAATCTTCTGTTTTTGAAAACAAAATCAAACATTTTCTTTTAGAAACAAAATCTAATCCCTTGCTTTAGGAAATAGGAATCTTAACCCTTCCTAATCCAAATCTTCTCCTTTCTTAAATCTTAAGTTTCCAAAACTTGAACATAAAAATCTTTCCAAAATTTTAAAACTCAACTTCCACATCTTTCCTAATTCTACCCCTTTCCAAATCTTAACTTTTCAAATCTAAGTTTTCAAACCTTTTCCAAATTCAAACCTTTCCTAATATCAAGATTTTCTAAAACTCTAAAACTTTCTAAATCTTAAACTTTCTAAATTTCAAATCTTTCTAAATCCAGAGCTTTTTGAACTCAAAACTTTCTCAATTCAAAGCTTTCTGAACTCAAAACTTTCTTAAGTTGAAACTTTCTTAATTCAAACCTTTTCTAAATCTTTCTTAATTTAAAATCTTTCTAAAATTCTAAGCTTTCCAAATCTAAAACTTTCTTAACTTGAAACTTTCCAAATTCTAAACCTTTCTTAAACTAAACTTTTCCTAATTCAAAACATTTCTAAATTCAACACTTTCCTATTTCAAAACCTTTCTTAAAACAGAAATTTTCAATTTCAAAACTTTCCTAAACCAAAACTTTCCTAAAATGAAACTTCCCTAAAATGACATTTTCCTAATTTGAACCTTTCCTAATTCGAACATTTCTTAAATCCAATCTTTCCAAATCTTCCAAGTCCAACATTCGAGTCAATTCTTTTTGAAAATCTTTCCAAGTCAAGTCCAATCCTCATTTTCTAAGTTTTTAAGTCTAGGTTTCCTAAAACCAAGTTTTCCAAAGTCAAGTCTTTTCAAATCTTCCAATCAAAGTTCAAGCTCTCAATCTTCCAATCCAATTTCCAATTCAATTTTCTTTCTTCCAAATCAACTCTTCTATTTTCAATAGGACTCTTGTCCGAACTACGACTGACCTGATTCCTCCAAAAGGATACGTAAGCAACCCTCATAGGTGCGGTCTCCACATTTTTCAAATTTCAAATTCCACAACATGTTTCAAATTTCTAATTCCACAACATCTTTCAAATCTCAAATTCCACAACATTTTTCAAATCTCAAATTTTATAATCTTTTCAAATCTCCAATCTATTTTCAAATTTCCAATTTCAAATTTCTATTTCCAAATCTCTATATTCTCAATTTCCAAAATCTTAGTTTCAAATTCAAACTTCTATCTCTTCCTTTTCAAATCAAATCAAAAATTTTTTTCCAAATCTATTTCTAAATTAACTCTCTTCTATTGTACTTGCATATCATACATCATGTTTTTTTAAACATTGTCTTTCAAAGTGGATAGGATTGAACCATTCGTTAGTTAAAGACTCTCATAGGTGAATCTAGGGTAGATTGACATGTAGGTACCGAAAGGGCGGGGTAGGGTGATGGCTTAGTGCATCTTTCCTACACGTAACCAACCTCCGAACTTAGATCACTGTTTTCAAAGACCAAAAAGGAGTTATTTTTCTTAAAAGAGCTAAATGTTTTCCAAAGGTTGCTAAACAACCCGTTTTCTTAAAAACCCTCTCTTGAGGATGTTTTCCAAAATCGTTTTCCAAAAACCCTAAGTGTAGTCTTCGGATTATTCTTAGTTTTTAGGTGACCTAACTCACCTTAATCAAGTTAGGTGGCGACTCCGAATATTTTTCAAAAGCCCTTTATTCAAATCTATTTTCAATTCAAACCTAATCGTACTCATTCTTTTAGGAGGGTGAGTTCAAACAAGAGAGTACAGCATTTTTCCTGCTTGTGTGAGTATTGCTCGAGTGCAAAAAATCTAGGCGCGACAATACATAACATGAATTTTACTCAAATTAAATAAGTATTAAGACATAGGATCACTCATCGCCAATTCTCTTCTTATCATACAAAATCTATCTTCACTTAACGGTTTAGTAAAAATATCAGTCAATTGCATGTTTGTGCATACAAAGTCAAGTTCAATATCACCCTTTTGTACATGATCTCGTATAAAGTGATATCTAATTTTAATGTGCTTTGTGCGAGAGTGTTGAATAGGATTTTTAGTCAAGTTTATAGCACTAGTATTATCGCATTTAATAGGAACATGATCAAATATAATACCATAATCTTCTAACTGTTTTTTAATCTATAACACTTGAGCACAACAACTACCAGCTGCTACATATTCAGCCTCAGCTGCGGATAGAGCAATTGAATTTTGTTTCTTGTTGTAGCAAGACACAATCATGCTGCCTAGGAGTTAGCAAGAGCCGCTTGTGCTCTTCCTATCAACTCTATTCCCTGCATAATCAGCGTTAGTGTAAGCAATCAAATTAAAACAAGTACCCTTTGGATACTACAATCCAAGATTAGGTGTGTGCTTAAGATAACGAAAGATTCTTTTCACAGCTATCACATGAGATTCTTTAGGATTTGATTGAAAACGAGCACATAAGCAAACACCAAACATTATATCTGGTTTAGTAGCAGTTAGATACAATAAGGAGCCTATCATGCTTCTATAAAGTTTAGTATCTACTGATTTACTTTTCTCATCGCTATCCAATTTTGTTGTGGTACTCATTGGAGTACTTATAGGCTTTGCATCTTCCATGCCAAACCTCTTGATCAAGTCCTTGATGTATTTGGCTTGGTTAATGAAGATGCCTTCCTTCAATTGCTTGATTTGAAGACCGAAAAAATAGTTGAGCTCGCCCATCATACTTATTTCGAATTCTCCCTGTATAAACTTAGCAAAATCTTTGCAAAGCGACTCATTAGTAGCACCGAATATAATATTATCTATATATATTTGCACTAAAAGCATGTCATTGTTTTTGATTTTGACAAAAAGAGTGCTATTTATTTTTCCTCTTGAAAAACCCTTTTCAATAAAAAACTTACTCAATCTTTTATACCAAACCCTTGGGGCTTACTTTAAAGCATATAAAGCTTTTGTTTGAAAACATGGTTAGGAAATTTTAGATCTTCAAAACCAGGGGGTTATTCAATAAAAACTTCTTCGGTGATAAAACCATTTAAGAAAGCACTTTTAACATCCACTTGATATAATTTAAAATATTTAAAACAAGCAAATGCAAGTAAAATTCTGATGGCTTCTAATCTAGCTACTGGAGCATAAGTTTTATCAAAATCAATGCTTTCTATTTGGCTATAACCTTGAGCAACAAGTCTTGCCTTGTTCCTCACAACAACTCCGGACTCATCCATTTTATTTCTAAAGACTCATTTAATTCCAATAACAACATGATCATTTGGCCTAGGAACAAGGTGCCATACTTCATTCCTTTCAAATTGGTTCAATTCCTCTTGCATAGCATTAATCCAAAACTCATCATTTTCAGTATCATCAAAACATTTAGGCTCTATTTATAATAAAAATGCAAGATGATTACATATATTTCTAAGAGAGGATCGAGTTCTTACTCCTTGTGAAGGATCACTTAGGATTTGTTCCGTAGGATGGTTATACACAAATTTCCATTCCTTAGGTAGACTTTCATTGATTTCTTGTTGGTATGTAGGAGCTTGTTGCACTTCTCTCTCCTTTTGAGGTTCTTCATTTGAGCTTGGTTGGATGTCCAGCTTCTCTATGTCTGGCTCTACCTCGTCTATATCATCACTTACAACATTCTTTGAAGGAGAGTTATATTCATCAAATGTGACATGGACTGATTCTTCAACTGCTAGAGTCCTCTTATTAAATACTCTATAAGCCTTGCAATGTGTTGAATATCCAAGAAATACACTCTCATCAGATTTTGCGTCAAACTTGCCGAGGTTGTTTTTATTGTTATTCAATACAAAGCATTTGCATTCAAAGACTTTAAAGTATGAGACATTTGGTTTCTTATCTTTCCAAAGTTCATAAGGGGTTTTGTTCAAAAATTTTCTAAATAAAATTCGATTTAAAACATAACAAGATGTGTTAACAACTTTAGCCTAAAAATACTTTGGCAAACCATTTTCACAGAGCATGGTTCTACCCATTTATTCTAAAACTATATTTTTTCTCTTAACAACTCTATTTTGTTGAGGTGTTCTAGGGGCTGAAAAGTTGTGATCAAAACCATTTTCATTGCAAAATATTTCAAAGGGTTTGCAATCGAATTCCCCTCCATGATCAGTCCTAATAGAAGTGATTGAAAAACCTTTTCATTTTGAACCTTCCTACAAAATTTTGTGAAGAAAACAATTGTCTCATCCTTGTGAGCTAGGAAGAATGTCCATGTAAATCTAGAATAGACATCAACGATAACAAGTGGATATTGTTTTCCACCAAGACTTAAAGTCCTAGTCGATCCAAATAAGTCTATATGCAATAGTTGTAGTGGCCCAGAGGTAGAGAGTATATTTATAGATTTGAAAGAAATTCGAGTTTGCTTACCTAATTGACAAGCATCACAAACTCTATCTTTGTTAAATTTTATCTTTGGAAGTCCTTTGACCAAATCATTTTTAGAAACCTTTGAAAGTATGCTCATACTAATGTGACTAAGTCTTCTATACCACAACTAACTTTTATCACTATTCATAGCGACATGTCATTCAATTTTGCAAGAAGATAAATTATTAAGATAAAAATATATATGTTGCCTTGTCTATGCCCAGTGAGAATAGTCTGGTTACTATTGATGTCAATTATATCACATTTAGAGAATTCAAATACAACCTTGCATCCTTTGTCACAAATTTGACTAATGCTCAAAAGATTGTGTTTGAGTCCTTTAACAAGTAAAACATTTTCGATAGAGGTAGAAGAATTCTTACCAATACTACTTACACTGATGATCTTCCCTTTGCTCTTATCTCTAAATGTGACAAGACCTCCATCTTTTGGTGAGAGATGTGAATTATGCTTCAGCTCCCGTCATATGCCTTGAGCATCCATTATCTAAGTACTA
The DNA here is from genome assembly GCA_033060915.1 of Euryodendron excelsum. Lineage (NCBI taxonomy): Eukaryota > Viridiplantae > Streptophyta > Magnoliopsida > Ericales > Pentaphylacaceae > Euryodendron > Euryodendron excelsum. The sequence continues at coordinate 9,614,151 of CM065398.1, read as the reverse complement.
ATGATCTTCTTGAATTTAGCTTGAAGGCATACCTTATTGTCTTCCTCATGTGCCATGAGACAGAGGTTAGCCACCTCTTGGGGTTTGGCTTCTTCTTCGGAGCTTGTTTCTTTATCATCACTCCATGTCATAACTGCCATTGCCCTCTTCCCTTGGTACTTCTTTCCTTTCTTTCTGAGCAGTGGGCATTCAGCCTTTATATGACCAGGCTTCTTGCATTCATAGCATATGATAGTGGATTCTTTACTAGAATCTCCTTTGGTTTCATGCTGCTTTCCACCTTTCCATTTCTTTTTCATGAATCTTCTGAATTTTTGAGAGATGAGAGCAATTTTATCCTTTCATCCTCTTGGGTATGTAGCTTTTGAGTGAGCTCATGAGTCATGAGAGAGCCTAAGAGTTCTTCAAGAGGTAATGTGTTGAGGTCATTTGCTTCTTGAATTGCCGTAACCTTAGCTTCCCAAGCCTTTGGCAATGACCTTAGAATCTTCTTCACCTACTCATTATTAGGATACACATTTCCAAGAGATTTCAAGCCATTAATAATATCGGTGAATCTTGTGAACATTTTGGAGATAGACTCATCAGGTTTCATTTTAAACAATTCATAACTATGTACCAAAATATTGATTTTAGATTCCTTAACTTGATTGGTACTTCATGTGTAACCTCTAATCTATCCCGTATTTCTTTAGCTGATTCACAAGTAGAAAAATGATTGAATTTATTAGGATAAAGTGCACAATATAAAATATTCATGGCTTTGGCATTAGATTGCAACATTTTCAAGTCATCCTCATCCCATTCGGATTCAGGTTTAGGGACATCAGTTCTTTCTACTCTTGTTGTAGGAGTTTTGAGACCATTTACTAGAAGTCTGCATAATTCATAATCTACCGATTGAATATGGATTCTCATTCTATTATTCCAATAGTTGTAATTTGTGCCTTAAACATAGGTAGTCTGTTTGTGGATTGACCCTCACCTAGAGTGCTTCCAAAATTGGTTGCCGTGGATCTATTCCTAGGATGTTAAGCCTAAAACAGGAATATAAGCTCTGATACTAATTGTTGGCCCAAAAGGCAACCCAAGAGGAGGGAGGGGTGGTGAATTGAGTTTTTCCAAAATTAATATAATTAAGATTAATTAAAAACTAATCTAATCAATAGAACAACGATTTAAGGTATGTGAATTGCAATGTAATAAAAAAGGAAATGAAAACAAAGCAAGCGAGAACACACAAAGAATTACCGAGGTTCAACCACAACTTGTGGTCTACGTCCTCACCCCAAGATCCCCTTGAAGTCTCCTTCCATTATGCAATCTCCAATTACAAAGAAGGTGCTGATTTATTAAGTGCTCGACTCACTTTTACACAAGAACTTCTTCTCAAGTTCTTCCAGCTACCAAGTGGTTTTGTCTAAGATCCACTTCAACTTACAAGAGTTTTTCTTTTACAAGAGAACTCTCAAACTCTCACTTACAGGTGTATAAAGTTGTATAAATGAAATACAAACTCTCTATCAAGAGTGGATGGGAAATAAAAGCTCACTTAATGCCAAAATAAAGACAAAAGGAATGTTCAGATTTTTCTCAGCTTGATCCGTCAGTTGTTGATGTTTTTCTTGTCTCTCTTGTATATAAATACAGTTGAAAGCTTGTATATAAACTCATGTATTGATTTCGTCCGTTGGAGGTTGTTGAGGCTCATTTAATGTAAGTCCAATCCGTTATAATGTTGGACAAACTAGTCGTTATTTTCTAGGTGTTGACACTTGATCTCATGTGTCGACACATCCGGCCTACATTTTTTAGATATTGTCCATTGTTTCCATGTGTCGACACTTAATCATGCTGTCTTTAAATTTTTGGCTTCTGTCTTCATGTGTCAATTCTTCAATTTCATGTGTCGATACATTACCCAGAAATCTTCATTCATTCATCCATCCTTTGATCAAGTTAATCTTTAACAATACTATCAAATCTTCAAGGAGTCTTCTCTTTGGGGTATTATACTAGATTGAGATCTTCAATCCATCAAAGTTCTCTTCTATTCAATTTGGATTGAATTTCCTTATGATGCTCATCTTCTTTGATGCTAAGCTGCCAGACCTCTTTTCCATTAAAGCCGAGCTCTTCTTCCTCGTTGCCGAGCTCTTTCCAATCTGCTACTTATGACTTTTTCATCAATGTAAAGCTTCATATTCATGATGCCTCATTGCCGAGTTCTTCTCTTTGCTATTAATCTTTCTTTCTTTTTTAGGATCACTTTAATGAGTCTTTTATAAGCTTGATGAAGTCTACTCTTGAACATTTTCAATTTCTTTGAATACATACCATCTTCATTGACTCTTCACATCCCAGATGAAGTTTTCACTTGGATTCTTTGTAGCAATTTCGCAATTATGTTGAATCCTCTTTTCAAACATCTTCAATCTCTTCAAATGCAAGTCATTTTCAATTAATTTTTGCATGCTTGATGAAGTCTTCTTTTGAATACCTTCAATCTCTTCGAATGCAGATCATTTTCATTAAGTCTATGCACACTTGATGAAATCTTCTTTTGAACACCTTCAATCTCTTCGAATGCAAATTATTTGTTTGAAGTTAGAATAGGTGTCATTGCTCTGTTTGGTGCATTGCATGACTCTTAGATTGTATTGCTAGATTTGGCTAGTTGTTCATCCATTTTGACATGTATTAGACTTTAAGTTAGAACCTTTAAGTCTAAATTATAATTTTTATTAATCTTCATACTAAATAAATGTATTAGTAAAATAACACAAAATTTAGTTATCATCAAAATCAACATGGAGATCAACCTTGAGTCAACAAAAATGATCATTTTGCCCTAGGTATTTTGATACGTTTTTTGAGAAAGCACACGTCCCTCGATACGATAAAACCATCCGGAACTACCTCTAGGTAGCCTAGCATATTAAAGTTTCCAAATAAAGTCCATCCAGGTCTCATTTCGGCATGCCCCAGTCTAGATAACCATTTTACCCCTACGTGCCCTAATACGCTTTCCAAGGCTGCACAATTTTGGGAAAAAAATTGGCCTCATTGAGACATTTTGGTGAAGGTCTCAGGACCTTTCAAATTGAGCCACTCGGCCTGAAGCACACTTTAACCACTAAGAGCTTTGAGAAGTGTGTCCTAAACAATTCTTAAAAGCTAACTTTTTCTTTATTTGCCTAATTATAATGCACCGTCTGAATGATGGCAAAATGCACAAGTTGGGGAAAACCCAAAAGCCTGTCTAGTAGACTTTTGATCAGTACAATTCAATCATCGAAATCATCACCCAAAAACCATGATCAAACGATTCAAAGAGTGGCACTTTCAGAAACAGGGGAAGCATATGAAATACGTTTCACGTTTCCTGTTTTAAATCCCAATTATTTTATTATAATGCACCATCAAATGATTAATAAAATGCGTAAAATAGGAAATTCCCAAAAGTCTTTTCGAAGGGCTTTTCATCGGTACGGTTCGAATGAACAAATCACTTCCTAAAGGCCACGATCATATAGACCAAAATCAATCATTTTAGGAAATTCCAGAAGTGTCTTACAGACGATTCCAAAAGCTTATTTTTAAGCTCACTTATGGAGGCATTATCTCTATCAACTAGGATCACTCGAGTTCTCCAAGATACACCATGTCAAATAGAAATTGTAGAAGAACATTGCAAATGGGCCTGATTATCCTAGATCATCCTTGGATCACGAATACTGAGAAAAAGTAAGCGTAAAAGTTTTTGGCATGAAATTATATGCTACATACATCCATATTTTGATCAAATAGAGACAAAAGCTTATATTATTGCCTAAGTTAGCAAGTACAGGGAGTGCCAACTGGCACTCTCTAAATGGCCAGTGCTGTACGTATATCCCTTATAGTAGTCCTTAAGTCTGGATTTGTAGGAATGACAACATTCTTTGCCAAATGTTGGTTGGACGCATATCCCTAATGTGTCTAGCCCTAACTAGTTTGCCTATAAATAATGACACACCCTTTGTATTTTCAGAGATGAAAATTGTAAGAAAACTCTAATAAAATTGTCTCTTAAACCCAAAAATACATACAAGTCTTCACAAGCCTCAAGTCTTTTGAAGATTCACCCTCCATTTGAAGCTCTAAGACCAAGACCATGGTGGATTGATGATCAAGATGAAGCTCTATTGATGTTTATGTCATCCCACTTTCTTTTCTCCCTTTCGAGCTCTTTTTTTTTAACCCCCATCTTTTACCCCCTTTTCTTTGCATGCTTGAAACAAGTAGACCTCTTGGTCATGTCTAGGCACAAGCTTGCAAGTACTTGAGGAAGTCTTGTAAGCCTAGCTTACCGTGGTATGGCCTTGCGGTTCTCTTGCAATGTGGTGAAGCAAAGTCTTGTATGTTCATATCTTTTGCATTATAATAGTTGTAATGCTCATTTCATGCATTTTTAAGAAGTTGTTTCCATGAATAAAATCCATTTTCAAAATTCAAATCCAAAGGATTTGCAGAAAGTCTCTTAAAATCTCTTCATAGATTTCTTCCTTAGTGTTTCATGCCAAAACTCTACGTTTCTTTGCCTTGAAATGTCTCCAAACCAAATTAATCTTTAGGTTGCATGTTTCACATGACCTACGACTCTCGTGAGTTAGTTTTTTTAAGTTGTTTTACAAAATCTACAACTATCTTGAGTTAGTTTGTCAAATGTTTTACCAAAATCATTACTCTTTTGAGTTATTGTTTCAAGATGTTTTACAAAATCTATAACTCTCTTGAGTTAGTTTTTCAAGTTGTTTTACAAAACCTACAACTCTCGTGAGTCGGTTTTTCAAGTTATTTTACAAAATATAGAACACTCTTGAGTTGGTTTTTCAAGATGCTTCGCATGACCTACAATTCTCTTGAGTCGGCTTTTTAAGATGTTTTACAAAGCCCAAAACTCTCTTGAGTTGAATTTTCAAGTTGTTTTACAAAACTTACAACTCACTTGAATTAGTTTTTCAAGTTGTTTTACAAGACCTACAATTCTTTTGAGTTGATTTTTCAAGTTATATTACAAAACCTTGTATAACTCTCTCAAGTTGGTTTTTTAAAATGGTTCACATAAAATGACACTTTCTTGAGTGGTTTTCAAATTTTTTTTTACATAGAATGATACATTTACTTGAATATTTGTTAAAATAGTTTTACATAAAATGATACTCTCTTTAAGTAATTTTCAAAATGTTTTATATAAAATCATAAACTCACTTCAGTGATTTTCATTATAGTTTTGCATAAAATATCATTCTCTTGTATAGTTTTTAAAAATTTGCACGTAAAATGATGGTTTTCAAAGTTGTTTTTTTTTTTCAAGATCTTCACATAAAATGATACTTCTAAAAAATCAAAACCATTAAGTTTTCCCAAAACTCGAGTTCAAGTCCACTAGGTTCAGAACCAAAATCCAAAACCATTAAGTTCAAAACCTTAATCCAAACCCACTAAGTTTTCCCAAAACCTAGTGCCAAACCACAATGTTCAAAACCCTAAGTTAACCTAACCTTAGTAAATCTTAGGTCACCCTAACTTTTGTTAGTAAACCATAGGTCAATCTAACCCTAGTTAGTAACCCTAGGTCACTTAACCCTAGTTAGTAAACCTTAGGTCTATCTAACTCTAGATAACCAATTCTAAGTTAACTTCACCTTAGTTAGTAAACTTAGGTTAACCTAACTCTAGTTAGTAAACCCTAGTCATTAACCTTGGTTACTTAACCCTAAGTCCCTAGTTCCAAGTTCCGTAGAACGCAATCTCAAATCAAAGTCATTTTCAAAATTTGTTTTCCAAACCTCCCACTCTAATGAGTATTCCATGATCATTTTGATAAAATTTTCTTGAAAACTTTTATAATCTTTCAAATTGTTTTCAAAAGTTCTCTTAAACTTGTCTCAACAAAAAAAGGGCTAGATACTTGTTATTTTAAAAATTCTTATTTCCAAATACTTTCAAAAGTCAAATTCTAAGAATGATCTTGGTCTTCTAATGATTAGGGTTACCAAGAAAAAGTGAAATAGAAAATGAAACATTCATGGTTCATATTAGGGTTCTATATCTTAATTATTTTAAAAATATTTTCTAAAAATGAATTTTAAAGTTCAAATTCTTAGAATAATCTTAATCTTTCCATGAATAGGGGATTTGAAGAATTTTTTTTTAAAAAATGGCAAAAGGAAGTTTCTAGCCCTTTTTTAAAAATACTTTCTAAAGATTATAACTATAAGCGAATTTGATTTATTCAATGATTAACCTCTTAAGGGTGATGAAACATGGTAAAGAAAAAAATAATTTCAAAATTTCTCAAAAAAAGTTCACAAGAATCCTTACTCTACTCCATTCCAAGTTCTATAAAAGACTTCAAAATCATATCAAAACTCCATTGAGTTCATTTTTAAATATTTCAAAAACTCTCTTGAGTTTGTTTCAAAAGCACTATCAAAACTCCCTTGAATTCATTTCCAAACTCTCTTGAGTTGATTGAAAAAACACTTAAATATTTTTTCTCTTGAGTTGATTTCAAAACATTCAAAACTCTATTGTGTTCATTTCAAAAGTATTCAAAAACTCCCTTGAGTTGGTTTAAAAAATATTCTAAAACTTTCTTAAGTTGATTTAAAAAAAACTTGCAAAAAACCTCTCTTGAGTTGATTTCAAAATATTGAAAACTCTCTTAAGTTCATTTCAAAAGTATTCTAGTTCTCTTAAGTTTGGTTTAAAAAAATATTCCAAAACTCGCTTAAGCAAATTTCAAAAATATTTTCAAAAGCTATATTAAATCATTCCAAAAACACTTTCAAAAGTCTCTAAAACCCTCCAAACTCCCTCAAGTTCACTTTAAAAACTTTCTAAAACTCTTACGAGTTTGTTTTCAAAACTTTGCAATCGTGCAGTAGCACAAACTTCAAATGACTTGAGTCTAGGCAAATAAGATACGTTGGTCTTGTGCCCTGGTTTTTCTCACCATCGAGATGATATGTGAGAAATACATGGTACTCTCTCGTTGGAACTCATCATTCTAGAGGGACGAGTGCGACTAGGTTTGAATTGAAAATTGATTTAAAATAAAGGCTTTTGAAAAAGATTTGGAGTCACCACCTAACTTTGTTAAGGTGAGTTAGGCTACCTAAAACTAAGTGCAATCTGAAGATTAAAGTGAGGGTTTTTGAAAAGATTTTTGGAATACTTCCTCAAGAGAGGGTTTTTTTTTTTTTTGTGGAGAAAACAGATTGTTTGGCAACCTTTGGAAAGATTTAAGCTCTTTTTTAAAAATAACTCCGTTTTTGGTCTCTCAAAAATAGTGATTCTAGGTTCAGAAGTTGGTTATGTATAAGAAAGATGCACTAGGCTATCACCCTATCCCGCCCTTGCGGTACCTACATGTCTTATCACCCTAGGTTCACTCATTTAGAATCTTTGATTATCCAATGTCCAATTATATCCAGTTTGAAAATTTTAGAAAGTGGTTTGAACTATCACTTTTGGGATGATATGATGTATGATATGCAAGTACATGAAAAGAATTTGAAGAAAGATTTTGGAAACAACATTAGAATTTGAAAAAAGTTGTGACCGCATCCATAAAGGTTGCCTATGTATCCTTTTGTTGAGAATCAGGTCAGTCGTAATTTGGACTTAGGGTTTGATTGAAAATTGACACTTTTGGGGTCTTGTTTGATTTGAAAAGACAATTTGGCTTTTGAAAGGTTTGACTTGACGAGGGTTGGATTTTAATTTTGATTATAATATTTGAAATTGAACTTTGATTTGAAATTGGCTTTGATTTGAAATCAAACTTGGACTTAGTTTGGAAAATTTGAATTGAACTTTTAAATTATCTTGACTTGAATTGGAGTTTGAAAACCATTTTGTTTTAGAAAAGAGTTGAATTTCCTAACCTAGGGTTAGGATTGAATTAGGGTTTTGGCCTCCTAGGGTTTATGCAACCTAGGGTTGAAATATGCACTTGAAATAGAAAGGTTTGATTTTAGAAAATTTCAAGTTAGGAAAGTTCCAAATTAGGAAAATTTTAAATTAAGAATTCCAAATTAGAAAAGTTTTATTTTAGAAAAGTTCCCATTTAGGAAAGACTTGATTTTGGAAAGGTTTGAATTAAAAAAGTTTTGAACTTAGAAAGATTTAAAATTTAGAAAGACATGAAAGTTTTGAAAGTCGAAATTTGAAAAGGTTTGAAATTAGGAAAGATTTGATTTCTATTTCCTAAAGTAGAAGATTGTATTTTATTTTTAAAAATAGATGATTTAATTTGGTTTCCAATTTAGAAAAAAATTTGATTTGACTTGAAATTGGAAAGCTCTAGTTTTGAAAATCTATCACTTTATGTGATTTTTGAATTATGAAATTTATGATTTCATGCCGTAAATAGTTTTGAAAATCTATGATTTGATATAAAAAATAGTTTTGAAAACCTCTGATTTGAGGTAGAAAACTAGGGTTTCCTAAACATGGACTCTAGGGTTTTGACTTGGACTTCAAGTCAAAGAGTTTTTGGAAAGTGAATCTTTGAAAAGAATTTTTAAGAAGTAGATTTGCAAAACTATTTAGAAAAGGGTTTGAATATAGACTTTTAAAAGTTTCTTAAATATCTCATTTTCTTAAAATGATTCTAATCATGAGAAGGCTAGAACTATTTTAGGGTTGTGATTTTGACAACAACTAGGGTTTGAAACCCGAATATGGACTTTGATGGGCTCTTTGAATGTAACATTTTCCTAAAATAATCCTAACCATGGAATGTCTACAATCATCTTAGGGTTGTGATTTTGGAAAACAACTTAGGGTTTGAACCCAAATTTAGACCTTGATGGTCATATTGAATATAACACTTCCTAAAACAACCCTAACCATGGAAATGCTAGAATCATCATAGGAGTGTGGCTTTGAAAAAAATTCTTTTGAATGCAAGTTTGAAAATAATCTTTAATGGAAGTTTGAAAAAAACCTTGAACATGATATTGAATGCAATGTATGAATATAACAACTACAATACAATAGGGACGTGAACATATAAGGTTTGGCTTCACCACATAATCAAGGGGGCCGGATCCACACCATCTTAGGGGGAACTCAAAGAAAATTCTTGACACGGTGATTCTGTTCAAGACCTTCCTAAGCATGAATTAGGAGGTCCCTTATTTCAAGCATGCAAAAAAGGAGGTAGAAGATAGGAATTAAAATAGAAAAAAACTCAAGTGGGTTAGGAGAGAGAAAAGAGAGGGGGATTACATAATTTAACTAGAAACCCTACCTTGTCTTCTTTTTGCTTTGATGCTTTGATGGTGGACTTTGGTGGACTTTGCTTGGACTTTAAGTTGATCTTCAAGAGCTTCCAACAGCTAGACTTGACCTTCGATGGATGCTTGGAGGCAAGGATTTGAGTGTATAGATTGTATGGAGACTAGGGTTTCAGGGGGCTTGAGAAAATTAAAGTTTTGAGAGAATTTGAGCTCTGTTTTCAGAGAGACAATTTCTAGAGTGATTTCGCAGATCCAGAATACCCAGGGGGTGGCTTGTATTTATAGGCAATCGAAACAGACTCTGGTGCCTATTGCAGTGGTGCCAGGCCATTTTTTGGCTTGTGGCGCCACTTTATTTGGAAAGTTTTCAAGGTGGCAAGAAAGAGTTCTTTGAATCTTGACATGCAAGGGAGAAGATTTGGGTGCTTGTCCTAGTGACTACTATGCAGTTTTTGGAATAACTTCACTAGAAGTGACTCCGAAAAATTTAGGAATGATCCAGAAGGTTTCGAGTAACCAGACTTGGCTGGGAATGGACGGGAATTCCTAAAAAATTGTCTCGGAGGTAAACGGCTTGATAACCAGAGCCGAGGTAGTTCAAAAGGGTGACCGGCCCACTAAAGGCAAAATGGTCATTTCACACTTAGTTTGCCAAAATGGACTTGGATTGGTCCAGAAAAGTACTGGAAGGTTGTGAATACTAATAGAAACATCCTTGGAAGGTAATAGATTTGATAGTCAGAGCCGGTGTGGTTCCCAGAGGTGATCGGATGTCTAGAGGCAAAATAGTTATTTTGATCGGATGCTTTCAAAATCGATCCGAAAGTGACTAGAAGGCACTAGAACGTGCTATATTATCTTTGAGACGATATTAGAAGGGTGAACTTATAGCTCTGAGGTCTTAGGTACTTTCTCGAGAAGCGTGTCGGTGGGGCCCAAGGGGCGTTTGGTCATTTTTAACTAGAATGGGCTAGTAGGCACTAGTGTTGACCTGACTTTTGAGTGTTTTCATCACTCTGACGGTGTGTGACGAGTTGGTTTCCAAAGGTATCCCGTCCTTCGGTAAACATGTCACGACTATGAGGCTTGTTCGGTCCCGTGACATAGGGGGTTTGTTGGCATTCCCGATGTCGACCTATTTACGAGTGTTTCCGTCACTTTGACGGTTACAATGTTTGTGAGCTTTTTGGTCACTCTGACAGTGTGCGTTCATTCTAGAGACTGCCTGCTTTCGGGAAGCTACTAGATGGTCTTATCGTTTGAGGGATCAATTTTCTCGAAAGACGTGTCGATAGTGGACATTCTATGTTGACGGTCTAGTAGGCGTCAGAAGTGAACCACTCTACCATCTTGGGGACCTGGGTTTCATCCCGATCGACAGGTGTGAAGGGACTTATTGTTTTAAGGGATTTTGTGCTTTCTTGGTAAACTTGCCGTACCAGATTAATTTACCGTTTGAGGGATCAACTTTCTTGGAAGACATACTGGATTGAGTTTGGCTAGTCTGAATTGGAATTGAAACTGAAATTGAGGTTGAAATACGGACTTACAGCCTTTAAGAAGACGTGCCAACTAGATATTGACCGAGTAATGTCCCAAGGACATTTTGGTCATTTTGTCTCTATTAGGCTTGATGGGCTCGCGAAGTGATTGATTAACTGAATTGAGTCTGGAAAGCCGGTTTGGGTTTGAATGTGTCTGTGTTAGTTTGAATGTGAGTCTGGTTGAGCTAGAGATTGCTAAACGGGCAAAAAATGAGGTGCTTACAACTGTCCTTCTTTTTCTATTTTTGTTTGTCAAAGACAGTAAATGATAAGGTAAGGGTCCAATTTTGACCGTGAGGCGATCAAAGGGATTGAAATTGAAAGGTTTTTGGAGACTGGAGTAATTGGAATTTGAAATTTTGAGTTTAAAAACTGGATTCTCTTGATTTTTGAAATATGAAATTTTGAAAACTTGATTTTGAAATTAGTCTGAACTAACATTCTAACAAATGGAATGACACTCCTTTGGGGAGATTTAGGATTTTGAAAATTGGTACTTTGAAATTGAAGATGATTTTTGAAATGATTTTGAAATTGAAGTTGATTGTTTAAAATAATTTTAAAATTGAAGTTGATCGTTTAAAATTATTTTGAAATCACTTTTTGAAATGGGTTGATTTGGATTTAAATTAGAAGGGCTTGGAAAACCATTGAAACTTGGAATGAAACTTTTGAGAAAAATGTTTGAAAACCTAGAATTTTGAAAATAGGCTTTTGAGACGAAAGCTTGAAAACCTGAAATTTTTTAAAAGAGGCTTTTTGAGGTGAAAACTTGAAAATTCGAAAAATTTAAAAATGGGGCTTTTGAAGGAAAAAGCACAAGAAACCTATGAAATGTTTTTGAGAATGAAACTTTTCAAAGAAGAAAGTTTGAAAACTTTTGGAACATTTTTGAGAAAGGAGCTTTTGAAGGATAAAACTCGGGAAACCCGAGAAATACTTTTGAGATTAAACTTTTTGAAGAAAAAATCTTTGGAAACCGGGGAGTTTTTTTGAAGTTAAACTTTTTAAAGGAAAAAAGTTAGAGAACCGAGGCAATGTTTTTGAGACTAAACTTTTTGAAGGAAAAAGTTTGAAAAACCGGAGAAATAATTTTGAAATGAAACTTTTTTTTGAAGGAAAAAGTTAGAAAACATAGAAAGGTATTTTGAAATCAAGCTTTTTAAAGGAAAAAGTAAGAAAAACCTAGAAAGGTGGAAACCATTTGAAGAGGATTCATTCGAGCTCGAAATTTGGAACCTTTTTTGTTTTTGAAGATGAGAGGTAGAAAACTTGTTTTGATTCGAAATATGGGAACTCTTGAAGACAAAATATTTAGAAATTTCATTTTGACTTGAAACTGTTGGATTTTTCAAAGCAAAACGTTTAGAAAATTCGTTTTGACTTGAAACTTGAAACTTTTTGACGAAAATGTTTAAGAAAATTTATTTGACTTTTTGAAAATTGATTTGGAATTTGAAAGAAAGCAAGGTTTTTGATATTTTGAATTTTAAAGTAGAAACTTTTTGTAGACAAACTTCGAAATTTTTTTGAAAGTTTGAGAAATGATTTTTGAAATTGACAGAAGCTAGAGCTTGCAACTTTGAAATCGATTTTGAAATTGAAGTGAACCTTAAACGTTTTATAGAGAAGATATGAAAACGTTTGAACATGAAAATGCTTTTGAATTTGAAAGAAAGTCAGACCCTCCATTTTGAAATGGATTTTGAATTTGGAATGAAAACTTATGCTAGATAAAAGGTTTGAAAACTTTTTTTTTTAGAAATTTAGAAATTTGAAAGAAAGCAAGAGTTTTCGCTTTTGAAAGATTTTGATATGGTTTGGTAAGAATCATACCTTTGCTTTGTTGAGAGACTTTGGAGATGATTTGAGATTAGGGAATCACGAGATGTTTCTTTATGCTTGTTAGAGGAATAAATATTTGTGGTCTCTTGGACTGAGATATCTGGAGACTGGAATGCTTGGTGCTTGGTTGTTGAGTTCCACTTTTGCTCGGTATGGTAGGATTCTTGTAAACATATCTTTTGAGGGGTTGTGTTCTCTAAAGTTGAACACCTTAAGTTTGTTTTTGGAGGGGGTGAGGTCTTTTTTTGAAAAGTTTGAGATATCTAGAAGGTCAAACATCTTTGGCTAGTTCTTCTTGAATGGATTGAATGGTTTTGAATGGAATGAGAGGCACTGCGTGCGGTATTGTCCCAGTTTTTATTGTTTGAAAAAGGTTGATTCTAGGGTGATTGGGAGGTTAGGGGTGGGTCGTTGCCCCATTCTCTATTTCTTGTCGGCTATGGAAGGAAGGATCATGGCTCAAGTTGTCAAGGTCGGCTCCGTTGGCTGAGAGGAGTAGCTTAGGAGAAGCATAGATAGTTTGATTTCTTATCCAGGAGGTTGCAAATAGTTTAGGCTTTTATCTAGGACTTGGCTGACTTATTTGCTGAGTTGAAGTTAGTTGCTTTAGGTTCATTTGCAGAAGGTTTTGGCACTATGCTGGAGATTGAAAGACTAAGACGTTGGGAGCACTAAGCTATGTAATGCACGGGGACACGCCTTATAGAGCTAGAGAATTGCTTTTTTGATGATTGAATGATGTGGTTTGCTGAAATAGACTTCTTGTGGGTTAAGCTGTGTTAAAGACTTTGGGCTTCCGACCTGCCCCATTTGGGTTGCACTCTGGATGGCTATATGCTTATGGACAGTAGGATGCTCTGGATAGCTAAACGTTCTGGATAATTGAATGTTTTAGATGGCTGGATATTGGACTTGTAGGGCTACAACATTAGGATGTTGGGCCTGAGGACACTTGAATCCTGAGAAAGCTTATGGAGATGCCTCTTGTACTGGTACCTATCTCAGTATTTTGTAAGCAATATCAAGAGATGCTTGGTAAAATCTGAGGTGTGACAGTACTAATAGCCCACCTTCCCACCTTCTACACGGTTACACAACCTAGTAACCACTAACAACTTATTTAGTGGTGGAGAGAGTGATATGGTATAGTCTAGCACATTCACATAATGTGTGCCACCTTTCTAGTTAACTTTAATGAGGAATTATCAAAAAGGGAAAAAAATGAAATCATTACCATAGTAAAAATAATTAAGTAAACAGAATAAAGAAACAAATCTTGATTAAAATAGTGAAATAATCATATAATTATCGAAAGAAAGAATATTAGGTGCATGATTAAATAGTCAAGACTCAAGAGTCATGGATTCACAGTCCACATTTAATTAGGTTTTTTTTTATTATTTTTTTATGTATTAAACTTTACATCCAAGATATGACTTTCTTTTGACCGGATTGGGGAAGGTCTAATCCCTTATGAATTAAATAGTCAAGACTCAAAGAGTCATGGTCACAAGGGATTTATCCATTGTGAATACCTTCAGTTTTTGGTAGTTCAAAGATCTTTTTCATGCCATATATCACAAAATGTAAGGGTAGAGACATAAATTTGTTTCGTGGGTGTCAAAATATATTTGTTTTGCTACAAGATGTTTAGGTCTTTGATCAACTATTCTCTTAAGTTTACGTAGGACCTACATGAAATGTAAACTTCATACATTGCATAAATTATAACTGCTACAAGGAGGCAGAGAAGAGATCAAACTTGAGACCTCATACTTAACATGAAGACAAACTGATGACGGGGCCACCTAGGGGGGATGTAGCAAGGGCCTAGTGGGGGTAGCTGCCCTTACTGATTTGACAACTTTCACTATTTTTTAAATAATTTTATGTGTATTTATTTGATTCTAAGTTGCAAATATATATATATTTCCCCCATTGAATTTACTAAATTTACATTGCTCTTCTTCGAATATATTATATTTACATTTGCCCCCATTTAATATCACTAAACTTCTAAAAAAAATATGTATATCATTAATTCTTCATTACTTGGCCAAATAAACAACACAATCCCAATTTCTAATCCTCTATTCTAATATTAAATTAAAATGTTCTTATCCATTTAATATTTCATTTATCTAACTACTATTTTAAAAGTTCAAAAAAAAAAAAATTCTCAAAACCCAAAATCTTTTGTATCCATTTTTTTAATTGTATCCATAGACGCTTGGTTACACAAATCCCAAAATCTCTTTTCAAAATGTTGAAACCTATCCAGTCAAATCTGGATTAAGATTCTTCATAGCTGTATAATTTTTTTGTATACAACTTTTGCATAGAGACGGTGCCTCTTTTTCGACGTATTTAATATAATTACCACTTTATTTGTCAAAAACAAATATTGTTAACTATGAAACAATTTCGTGTACAAGCAATTATATGTAAATTATGCCCCCACCGAACAAAAGTTTTGAATCCGTCCGTGGAGCCACCCCTTATGGTTTGGAAGTGCCAAAACTTGAAGCACAATTTTTACCTATTCATATAATAATTATATTTTAAATATTCTTTGCACATATTTTGCAAAAGAAATTTTCTACTTGAAAAATAAAACCAAGTTCTTCATAGTCTCAAACTATTGATGGTTAAGCCTACTTGTTGTGTGGGTGCACATTAATAGTCCACAAACTATTGTTTTTTTTTTTTTTTTTGAGTTTTGGATGATGCCCATTAAGAATTTAAATGTACAAGAAAAAAATGAATAAGTCTCATAGCCCACTATACAAAATTATACTAGATTAGACCTTTGTTTTAAACTGTATGGATCTCAAGTACAATAAATTTCTTTTGGTATTATATATAACTAAAGGAGATTTATACAAAAACTTGGGGTGCCAATACATGAGAATTTTGCTAAAATACTTTATATATACTATATATGGGGTATTGTACAAAAAGTGACACCAACAGGTGGAGTTCCGCCTCTAACAATATGTGCACTTTTATGTGCATATAAATGTGCACTACCCTCCAAACTAATTACTACTCCTAACAATTCTTAGGCCTGGATTGCCTAGGCCTAAGGTCGACAATCAAAGCTCATTAATTTAGGCTCTGTTGATACCTGAGAAAAGAAAGAAAAGAGAAGAAAAAAAATTCTCTTTTAGGGGAGAAGGGAAGAGAAAAGAGAAAAAAAGTTGCTATCATTTTCTCTTTTTTTTCTTTTTTTTAATTGTTATTCTATGATTATCTTTCCTCTTTCTTTTATTTGAAAGAACGAAAAGTAGTTTTTCTTTTCTCTCATGTTCTTTGCAAAATCAAACAAAAGAAGAGAATTTTTTTTTTCTCTCTATATTCTCTTTCATTTTCTTACTTCCCTTCCACAAGTATCAAGCAGACCCTTAGGGTCTGGTTGTACAGTTTTTTTTTTTATAACTTTTTTAGCTTATAAGTAAAAAAAAAGTTAAATTTTTTTATATTTTTTTGCTTTTATAAGTTAAAAATAAGCCAAAAAAAAAAACAAAAAAAAAAGTAAAAAAGTTAAAAAAAATAATATATTTTTTTCTAAATTAAAAAAAAATTAAACCAAAAAAACCTACCAAGTAGCGCTTTAGTCTCGGATGCTTCACCTATGAGAGAAGCTAGCTAAGGACAAAACTATAAAAAAAAAAGTAGTACTGAAAGACCTTTGGATGCCCCCATTTTCAGCGTAAAAGACCAGCACCCTCCAATATCTATAGACTTTATTAAGTCTATAGATGACACGACATAAGTGAGGCCTAGCTAGCAATGCCTTTGCTAATATTACAGCCTGTTTGCAATTTAGGAGAGTAAAAAAAAAGAAAAATAATTTTCATTCCCTGTGTATTTTATAAAAAATAAATAAAAAGAAAGTAAAAATAAAAAAGAGAGGGAGAGAATGATCTAAAATTTTTCATTTTTTTTCCTTGACTTATTTCACGCTACTGTGCCGATTATGCCCAACAGTCCGTGCGCGTGCAAAGAAATATTAGAGGGCAAATGCACGTGCAAAGATATATTAGAGGCCAAAGCGTTACATCACCGTCTTCATTTTGGACTTGTCAATTGTGACATATGAAGTAGGATGAAAATAGATCGAGTATGTGAACTAAAGAAATTGAGAAGAGTACTCTAATATGTATATCTACATACTAGCAATATAATATGTATATATTTAGTATAATATATATTAAATATAAAATTTTTATGAAAAATAAATTATCAATGGTATACACTAATAATATGATTACACTAAATTATAACAGTCAATATAAACTAAAAATAAGTTATTAAAAGTTGATTGTAATAAAAAAAACCTTAGCTGCCATTAAGAAGCTAAGATTTAGTGTGAACATTCTAATTTTTTTTTACCTTAAAATCTTGCTAAGGGACTACATTAATAAAGTGTATAAGTTATATATTTTAGATGATTTATTTAATTAAGAACCTTTAATAGTGCACATTTAACTACTTAAAATTGATAATTTACCTAAAAAAGAATTTGAATTTTTTAATGAGAGAGATTTGATTTACGTAGATTACTCGAGTAATAGTAAATATTTTAATAATTATGAATAGAAGGCAAAATTTTTTTATATTTCATGGTTAGAATGAGACATGTAATTTTATTATTTAATAATTCAAAAAATTTAGTCAGCAACCAATTGCTTAATATATAGTATAAATAGATTTATCTTTCTAAAAAAAAATTAAAAGGGATTTGAATAGGAAATTCCACAATTTTCAATTAAACAAAAGACTTTCTAAAATTATAAGACAAGAACTTAAGAAAATTTAAAATAAAAATTCTAATATCTTGAATTTTATGTAAAACTTTTCAAAATAACATGAGATTTTAATAAAGGTTTATTAATCATTACAAAAAAAGTAAAAGTTTTTTCATTTTATGGTTAAACTATAGTATTATGACACATGTAATATTAGTAATTTAAAATTAAAAAAAAATAGATTGAGTGTTTCAACATCATAGGCCCAACAATGTATTGACATAATATAAATAGATAGCTATAAATGCACATTATGTTGCTCCGAATAAAGTAAAAAATATGTCAACGCTGATTATTAAAATGATAAGTGTTATTTTAATGTCACCAAAATTTTAATTTTTGGTAATTTTAAGGGAGTGAGTTTAGTAAATATATTATAGTTTGAATTTTGAAAAAGATTTTAGGGAAAATTTTAGGAAAGTATGATAAAATTATATTTTTTTAACCAATAAAACTATAACAATATTATTTTAATAGTACCAGAGATTTAATTTTTAGAAAGTTTAACGGAGTGACTTTAAGAAATACATAATAAGAATTAAAGCTCCATCTACATACTATATATAATTTTATTAGTGAGAGTTTTTAAGCTAACCAACCAAATTGCAACATGAAATATTTTTATATAACAAAAAATAGAAAATTTATAAAAATTGGATTAGGAGTTTAAGGCTCAAAGATCTCCTAACCTATTGCTATAATATATAGTATAGATACATGTAAAAATTGACTATTTTAGTCTTTTTTTTAAAATTTTTTTACGTGGCTGTAGTGGTATAATTTAAAAATGTCATGTCATATGGGCATATCCCATTTTGCACTAGTCAATTGTGACATATAAATTAGGATGTAAATAGATCTAGTATGTGAACTAAAGAAATTGAGAAGAGTACTCTAATATGTATATATACATATACATGTAAAAATTGACTTTTTGTCTTTTTATTTTTAATTTTTTACGTGAAGGCAGTGATATAATTTAAAAATGCCATCTCATATGGGCAATAGAGTTTGGGACTCTCTATTCCTTTATTGTTGTGATCTAATTTAGTCTCAAAATTTTTAAGTTCCGTATTATTTAACAAGCCTATTGAAATTTGACTTATTCACATATACTTATTTCTTATATATCCACATGTGATCCGGTTAAGTTTTTTATTATCTATAAAATTTATAACTCATTCATATGTATATCTCTTATATATATATGATGATGATCTTATCAAGTTTCATATATGTTAAAAATAAGTTAGAAATCCCTATTATCTATAAAGTCTTCTTTCTTTTTCTTTTTCATTTTATTTTGCAATGAAACCCTTCGATTTTTGTGACTTTTAATTTCTAAAAATTAGGTTGTATAACCTTTTTTTAGCCTTAATTTCTACTTTCAGTTTGAGTCGTGATATATATAAATATATATACATGTAATTCAACTAATAATTATAGAATATTAGTTTATAAAAATATGTTTTTTCTCATCTGACACAAGTCAAGAAGTAGTGTCATACATAGGCCTTGTTTGTCAAAGTTGAAAACTGAAAATTGAAAATTAAGTCCTGAAAATTGAATGCTGAATTTCTTAAGCTGATAAGCTGTTTGAAATGTACTGAATTTTAAGCACTGAATTAGATAAGCTATTTGATATGTATAAAGAGCTAAAGTCTTAAATTCACTCATTTTTCAACTTTGCCCTTCATATATTGATATTATAATGCTAAAATTAAATTAATTAAATGAAAAAAACATGCATAATCAAAATCATAACGATATACACAAAAAATCAGCAACATGATCAACAATTATGTTGATCATTGAAACTTTGTCAAATGTTAAAGTAGCAACAAATTTGACACTCAATAGTAGTTCATATTATTTAATTGCACTGTAATTTGCTCACGTAAGTTGAGCATAAAGATCTGGTCAGTTTAGATTGATCCTCCTCCTGCTTTTAAATTATCCTTATGTTGTTGAGCATTGCCGTAACAAGCATTTGGATCATTGAGTTCGTCAATAAATATATCTTAAATGCAAGTTCTCCGAATATAATTGTACATGGTTATGTAAGCAATTACTATATTCTTTTGTGCCGCGAATGAATATAATGACATTCTTTTTAGTAGTGGAAAACAAACCTTCAAAACTCCAAAAGAACGTTCAATCACATTCCATAACCTAGCATGTGCAAGGTTGAATCGCTCTTTTTTGTTCCTAGGGCGACGACCATTTCGAAAATCAAATAACTAATACCGCGCGTTTCGATATGGTGTCATAAAGCCACGGGTATGACTATACGCATCATCACATAAAAAGCATTTTCCTGCATAAAAGTAGAAAAATCATGCTAGACAATATTACAATATAATTTTTAAAAAATCATCTAACCTAGAGGAAGAATTGAAAAATTGTTAGCCGGATCACTTATAGTTTCTCTTAACACCCTTAAGTAATGTGCTACTCTTTCCCACCTAGCTCAAAAAAATGTGAACAACATATCAAAGTCACATATACCAAGAACATTTTGGTAACATTCTCCCTTTCCTCGTCATTTGTATGGTACTTGTTGATTGTGTGGAACAACTGTCGAAATAAGAGTTTCATCAAGCCCACCTATCGCGCCCTTATAAAATTTTAATGTTATAAGTTAGAAAATGATAACATAATAAATCACATTCCGTGTTATCATATAAAAATAAAATCAATCCAAATATATCTCAGTTCTACATGAAAAATTACCTGAAATACTTGTCTAATACGACGGTTATGTTGTATTTGATGCGCAAGCTGATCATAAAGTGTGGCAACAATCATCACTTTTAAGAAATTCAACATAGTATGTAATACTTCATAAAAGCACCTATGTATTGTTTGTGTTGAATGATTGAATCTACTTTTGACAAAACGATTCCGAATATTTTGAGCTAATGCTATGAGAAACATTGCAACCTTTTCTTCTACAAATATGTAACGACTATTTTGAGGCCCTCCTTTGATCCGGAAATGCTGACACATACTTAAGAAGACTTCTTTTTTCATCCACAACATTTCCTAAATATGTGCTGGGTTTCCATCTAGAATTCCTTTCACATATCCAGGTCCAATAAGCAATGAGACAGCATCGGGCCTTCCGCCGATACATTTTTTTCTCAGTATTTTGATGATCAAAATAAGTGTGATAACCTCTAATGCCCTATTTTGTTTATCGAACAACATACTGCGCCAATATTACACATATTTAATTAGATAAAAAAGAGATAAATACCATGACATATAAAAAGTGAACTTCATACCAAAACAATTGCAATCAAACCCATGAAGGACTTATATATTCATTGAAAGCTGGAGCTCCAATTAAACGTAATTAAAAAAGAAGGAAAAAAAAAATCCTAACCAATGTCTGAAATTTAAAAAACATTTGCATTCCTACTAAAATTCAAAGTAATCCTCACTTCTTGCCATTCAACTTTATCCAGCCCTTTTTAATTGGTTGTGGTTTTTGTTGTAATAGCATTCATTACTTCCTGTGTACCTTACTTTCATAGAAAATGCTACAGGCAACTATATATAATAGGTCATTTATATCAAGAAGCTCCATCTCAACGAGAATATGATTGCATTCTTCTATTGTTGGCCCATTAGAATTTTGCAAAATTTGTAGAGCTTCAAGCAATTGTTTATCAAGATCCTCGGATTTGTTTTTCTTTTGCCATCTATTGTCAGGTTTTGTTGAGTCATTTGGCGAAAAAAGTGTCTCAAGAGATCCATGGTCAAGATTAATGCACGTTTGTGACTGTGGTTAAGTGTCATCAGCAGAAAACCCTTCCTTTGATGGTCCCCATAAAAATCTTTTTGTTGCTCTAACATCGTCAAATAATGCTTTAAACTTAATTGTATATTAAAGCCCAGTATGTCAAAATTAGCCTGCAAAATTATAATTGCGTAAATCTTATATTTATTGAGTATCATTTTGACTTTCAATAACTTAGAAACCAAAAAAAAAAAAGAAGATTTACATAAGAGGCAATTATACCTGTATGTACTCACTCCATTCCTCTGTACTTTAGTTGACGGTATTAGTTATAAGATCATAGCCGTTATCAATTTTTGAAATTATCTTTGACCACTCTCCATATTTTGATTTCAAATACTCCCATCGATTTTTTAACTATTTTTGAGATAAGTTGACGTCATTCTCTTTGTTCAAAGTTACCTGAACTCTATCCCAACTCTCTTTTTTGAGACTACCACCATTTTTACCATTCTCCGTAGATTCTTTCAAGCATAAGTCAATAAAAAGTTTATAGAGTTCCAGATCTTTCCAATTTGCTCTACCACCATCGCCAGAAGCCATTCCTACAAGTAAATAGATTTAGATTCAATCCACTTAAGAACGTAAAGTCATGAATTTGGATG
The DNA here is from genome assembly GCA_033060915.1 of Euryodendron excelsum. NCBI lineage: Eukaryota > Viridiplantae > Streptophyta > Magnoliopsida > Ericales > Pentaphylacaceae > Euryodendron > Euryodendron excelsum. The sequence continues at coordinate 9,592,245 of CM065398.1, read as the reverse complement.
CACCCACGTGATGTATAAAATAATTTTCAATTGATTGGCAGTTTCATGTTATTCAGTTTGGCAAGGAATAGACAAAATAATATATATATATATATATATTAGGAGAATCACTCAAAGTCTCAATTGATTCAAGAATAAAATAATAATAAAAAAAAGTAAAGAAAGAGTCAAAGAGAAGAATCTCGAAATAGGAATGTGGGATGGCATTAACTACCACCGACATCGCAAACCCACACACAAAGAAGAGAATTAGAAAATGAAGAAAAAAAAAAAAAAAAAAGAGGCAGATTAGAGGATGAGAGGCAAAATAGAAGGGAGGAGAAGAAAAGAAAAAGAGGGGACAGAGTGAGGTAAAATAGGAGGACATCAGTAAAAGAAAAAAAAATACAAATTCAATTGAAGAATAGAGAAAAAAAATAAAAGGGAACAGCAAAGAGTAAGCACATACAAAATAATCAAGAAAATTCATATACAGAGAGAGAGAGAGAGAGAGAGAGAGAGAACCTAGAGATGACGGAAGGTTTCGTTAAGGAGAACTTCGATCTCTGATTCTTTGGTGTTCGTTCTAAGAAATAAGAGGAGAGGGAAGTGAGAGCAAAATTAGGTTTGAAAAAAAATATCAAAACTGAGCGTGTTAAGTAAAAAGTAATAAGTAGGGAGAGCTACTTAATATTTTGTTCCTTACTTTTGCCTAGCACTTAAAATATTCAGCTCCTTTATTTTGGGTTATCAAACTAACTTATTTTATTTTTACTTAATCTATTCAGTTTTAAGTGCTGAATAGAGTTATGAAACAATGCCATAGTCTCATTTTTTTTTTTAAAAACTTTTTCTCGCTTTTAGACAGCGTTGTTGGACCACACTAATAAATTAACATCAGACCTACTTGTATTTAAGAGGGAAAAAATAAATTGAATTAAAAATGCCATTATGAGTAGAAAATTTCGATTTAAAAAGAAAAGAAAGACATTATGAATACACTCCTGTCAACAAAAAGATTTTGAGCAAATTTTGCATCTAATCACCATTCAATATCAAGTCTAATAGAACAAGAAGTTACTGCTATGGATTACAACGCGTCTGGTATTAGACGGGTTTGCCCAAATCCTATTCTAGTCTTACTAGAAAAAACTTTTCTCACACCACGTCTCATACCTGTCACAAGTTGAACCCTCCAATTCTATCTCATTTATTTTCAAATCGGTTCAGGTTAATTTTATATTTCTTATTTTCTATTTTGTGCATAGATAATATTTTCGTAATCTCACATATTTTAAAAACATAATAATTAATTTTATAAATTAAGAGATAGACAATACTTTTTTTATATAAACTCTTTATGTATGTTAAGTGGTATATATATATATATATATATTTATCAATACTATATATTATAGCAGAATGATAGGAGGTTTTTGAGATTTAAAAACTCAATTCAATTTTCTTAGTTTTTAAATTTTTAAATAATTAATTTTACATGTGTCATAATATTATTGATCGAAATATAAATTATAGAAACTTTTACTTTTTATTAATGATTAGAAAGTATTTGCTTATAATTTTAGAAAGTTTTTTCTTTATTTTTTAAAAACTTAGAATTGTTTTTTTAAATTTCTTTAAATCCGTCTTTTATAATTTTAGATAGCTCCTCGTTAAAATTTAAAAATAACATTATGATTATTATTATGAATTTTCCTAAATTCTTCTATTTTTAGAAGACAAATACAAATAAATCTATAGTATATATTATTGCAATTAGCTATGAGACCATTGAAGTTGAAACATTTGATTCTTTTTTTTTTTTAATTTTATGTTCTATTCCAAAATCTTCAATCTTGTGGCTTCAATGATTAATTAAAAAAGTAATTTACAAATGAATTAATCATCTTTAAAATTTTATTTTCAATCTTAATTTTTTAAAAATGTCATAACCATCAATCTATATTATACATTATAACAATCAGCAATAATGTTTTTAAAGCTAAAAATATTGATCCAATTTTTCAACTTATTGGTCTTACTATATATTTGTTTTTGTTTTGACTCTTAATCAATACGACAAGTTTATCAAAATATCTTCAATATAATATTATAATATAATAAAGATATTATAGTCAATTCGGTACATAATCGGATTGGTTAGCCTGCTACGATAATTTAAGATCAGGGGACCTAGAAAATGTTTGGTCTACAGTCTGAGTTCGTCATTCAAAACACACACACTCACACACTCTCTCTGTCGTTACCCACATGATCATCATGGAGGAAACTTGCATTCTCTGTTTAACTACGTACAGCATGTTGGCTGCGCGCTGTTTCTTATCCTGCTGCTGCTTTGCCATGAGTACCGTTACCAACTACAACACCAACACCAACACCACAGATGATCAATATGGTCTTTTAGCCTTCAAAGCCCATATCACCTGTGACCCCGATGGAATATTAGCAAACAATTGGTTCACAAACACCTCCAATTTCCAACTACATTGGTGTCTCTCTCTTGCAGCAGCCACTACCAAAGACAATGAGTAACGGCATTGGATCTCCCTAATATGGGTCTTGCAGCAACCATACCTACCCACATAGCAAACCTCTCCTTCCTATCCTATTTCATTACTAGCAACAACAGCTTCCATGGCCACCTCCCGGCCGATGAGTTTGCTCTGTTGATGATAAGGTTCTTTGAAGAACGAAGGAATGTTACTACTTTTTAAAGATAGGACTATATTCTTAGAGATAATATTAGGATAATATTAGTAGTAATTAGAGATATAGTTGTTTTTAGAAGTTATCTTGAATTATCTTGATATTATAAATAATTGTTGATGCTGTATGGCTTGATTAATGAAAAATATCAATTGTTCAAAATAGGGCTTCTGCTATAGAGTTATGGTTCTTCTCGAATTGAACTAACTTGAGAGTTTTGCTTCTCTCGAGGTGGGCTATTCTATCTTTTGATTCTGTCTAATTAAAAAGGTTCATAGTAGTGTTATCAAAATAGCTCATTTTGAGGGGAGCAGAACCCTCGATTCTATTAGGAACTTGACCAATACGTCAAAAAACCTAGGTTTGATGGAACATGTGAGATCAATTCCTATATCTGTCCCATACCGGAATAGCCCAACCCATGTTCCATACCATAGGTTGGGCCCACTAGGATTGCAATATACCACCACGCTTCACAACCTACGTACACGGCAACCCATCTTTTCCAATTGGGTGACTCTGCGGATCCTTCTTTTTTTAATAGGTCGCCCCTCTCTGTGACTCGAACTTAGGACATGAAAGTTGCTCTGATACCAAATGTTAGGAACTTGACCAATACGCCAAAAGACCCAAGTTTGATGGAAAGCGTGAGATCAATTCCTACATCTCGTCCCAAATCGAATAGCCCAACCCATGTCCCATACCATAGGTTGGGCCTACTAGGATCGTAATAAAAACCATATATTATCAGTTGATAATTAATTTGAGTTATACATAGCTAAAGAAATGTTTTCTCATCCAAGACATGGTGTAGGTTCAATTTGACTTCGTAGAGTAATCCCACAAGCATAAACTAGTGTTAGGTGAAGGTTTATTTCTCGATTCTCTATGATTATGTGGAGAAAATTATAAAGAAGAACAAAAAGGTTCACTTATATGCCTATAATTACTTTTGAGTTTGATTAATTAGAACTTCAAAAAGGGCAAACACTCAAAGGCTACCTAAAAAAAGTTTGGTTACACATTCAAAATTTTGGCAATAAAAAGTTTGAAACATTTTTGTTTTCTTATCATTTTCATTTTTGTGTGAAAACTGTAAGAAAATGTAAACGAATGCGGAAGCAATGGATTATACCCGTACCTTAAACGCTTAATCCAAAAGTCGAAAAGGCTGTTCTACGCATTGACTTGAATCTACAACGATTAGTGTTGTTATAGAGAAGAACAACACTGTGATTCCATAGCACAAAAGTCTTTCTTTACGTCTGTATATTTGCAAAGAGATCACGGTCAAAGTAATTTGATGTTGGTTGCACTTGGTGTATATAAAAACACCCAAGAGGCACCTATGAAATGGTACCAACCAATGGGACATGTCTGTTCTTTAACAGACACGTCTATACCCATATGGTTACCAGGTCGGCCTACCATGGGTGCCTAGTTTAGGTCCAAGACCGAACCCGAATACCAATATCTCCCACTTGCATATGGTGGGCAATTTTATTATCTCTCTTGATCTTTCATATACAAGACTTTAAGTTCATACAGGCTAATGGGCCGTGCGAACATTGAGCACACCTATAATTGGGAGCTTTACACTAGGAACTCTTATCAGACATCAACCCTAAACATAAAACATGGTGTCTCATGTACCCTAGATCCATTTAAATACATCAGTTCAAACATCTCTAATCCTTTAAAAAGAGCATGTTTAACCCCTCAAAGCTTTCCCCTATATATTCACATTCTTGTCGTAATATGCTACAACGCCAAAGGTGAATAAATTTGGTCATACACAAATGACCTAGTCATGGAAAAATGATTTGAATGAATTTGCACGGTAAGAAAGTAGAGACCTATTCCATCACATCTCCTTAATTAGTCGCCAAGCACATGTAGTATGAAATACATGCTATGGTGGAGTGTCTCGATCCAACTGAGGAGAGTGTATGGCATACTCATACACCGCACAGATCTTAGTCTAGCCGCTACGCAAGCGTTTAACTTGAGTTCTTTGTTTGCATGCTATCTAAAAACGT